>JAAXLI020001252.1:138084-163602 GCA_014621495.2 Entosphenus tridentatus | reverse complement strand
GTGGATTCATTTCACGCACAAATAACAATTCTATATTAGAAGTAAAATAATATTTTGACTTAAAGCTTCCGTGACTGCAGGCATTCATATTCTTGGGTCTTTCAGTAAAGTCACATATATAGGTTGAAATAAAATAAAAAAATAAAATAAAAAACTACGACGTTTCGATCGCAACACAAGCAATCGTCATCAGGAGAAAAAAAGCGGGAAAGCTACTGAGGCAAGCTGTTTTAAAGGTTTGAAATGGGTGTAGCCCAAGGGTCATAAACGAGTTGGCTATTGTGTTGTGAGAGATTAGTATGTCAATGTGTGATGGTGGTGTTGGTGCACACACACGCCAAACCGGCCGACTTACAATACTTACGGGTGCGGGTGATCGTGTCATCTCTGGCCAGGCTTCCTGGAGGGAGGGGGCTGTGGGACGCGTGTGATCCCACAGAAACCCGCCCCTCGGTGGTATATTGTATAAAAGGTGGGACCCGGAGAGCAGAGGGCCAGTTCGACAAAGCCAAGACGAAGAACCTGTGAAGACTGAAGGTCAGCTAGCTAGACACTGGAACTCTGACCCGCTGCCCTTTTGAGGGCCGGGCAGAGCAAGCCAGTGGTGCGACCCCAGAGCCACGAGGGCCGATGTCCTTCTAAGGGCCGGACTCGTGTGGCTGGTGGTCGAAACCTGTGCCGAAGCTGGGTCAGGTTAGCTAGCCTCCTCGGGAGGGAGGTCTGGGATAGGGGGAAGTAGGGAGTTAACTTTGTGGCGTTAGCTGAGGAACACTTCCCCCGATAGAACGGGTGAAGAGGCCGTTTCCTCTTCGAGTGTCAGGGTCGCTACTCTGCTGTAATTGAATAAATACATGTTGCCTCCATCAACCTTCTCCGTCGTCATATAAGCCCACTACAAATGGGGTCAGAAGTGGTTCTACCTGCACGAGAGGGACACAAGGAAGACAGTTCGTGCGCACAAACCGGGCCAACGTGACGACTCTGCGGAGGCGAGTCCGCGGGACTCGGAGACGGAATCTGAGGCGATGCCAATGCTTCAACAACCGCTGCAGCCGCCAGACGTACTGCCGCAGTCGGGGGGTGGACTCCAGGATGCTTACTTCCGCCTTGCTGAACTGCTGCTCGCCGCCGCCTCCATACTGGAAGAGATCACTCTGGCGGGCGGAGCGGTTGCTGGAGCGCGTCGGGAAAATTGGCGCCAAAAACGGTGGCTCCCGTCAACGGCACCGCGCCGCAACTTGAAATTGGCGCCATTTCTGCAACGAGCTCCAAGATTGACAGGGGCCAAGCGCACCATGTGGGTGATGGAGTCCAATCACCGCCCGCCATAGCATCTCTAAGTGACGGGCGCTGCCGAGACCAACAAGCGGCCTCCGCGTCAGACGTGCTACGACCTACGGAGGGGGCCGCCATTGCACTGTATGACGTTGCTGCGTGGGAACATCGGCTGCCGGGAATGGAGCAGACGTTCCAGCAGCGGCTGCCCATTTTAACAGCTTTCGCAGCAGAGGGAGGCAACTGGGGAGCTTTTCACTGACGATTTCTCACTCACCAGGAGATGTCGGGTTGGACCGACGACAATGCGTTGCATGCTCTCCCGGCGACTCTGGATGACGATGCTCTGGCCACTCTTATGTCGACTCCGAGATCGAGCCGCTCTACACTGCAAGCAGCACTTCAGCTGATGGCCACGGTTTATGGACCGCCGTCTGCCAATCGACACCACTTCCACGACCGGCAAAAGGGTGAGAAGGAGACTCCTCTCGCCTACCGCACAGCACTCCTGGCCCTCGCATGGACTGTGAAGGCATTGATGCCATGGTGACTGAAAAGCTCTTAGCGTTGGCACAGAAGTTGGGCATCGTGATCCACGCGGCAGACGAGGCTGATATATGCTCCTTGCGAGTCACTACGAACATTCACGTGCACGAAGTCCTTAAACGAAAATGGCCTATCATCGCCTGTGCTTCAGCCTCGGCGCCCAGCAGACCAGAAGATGCTCAGCCATCGGAGGAGGTCTTCGCTGCGGCTCGATCAGGGGATTGGAGGTCGGGTGGCTGACCGCCCCAGCACAGCATGCAAGTTGGAGCAACCGAGACCAGCGACGGCCCTCCTCACCTGTTACAACTGTGGCCTCCGGGGCCACGTTGCTTCAGGGTGTCGGGCTCCATGGCAGCGCGCATCAGGACCTCGGCCGGACGACGCCCAAGTTCCAAAGTCATCACAGCAGTCTCCGGCAAGTCGAGGCACCACACATGCTCGCCCACATATACATTACACACGATTCACTGCGCCGCACCTGACAGTTTGCGTGATTTGGGTCCTGGTTCGTTGAGGGGAGGTGGGTTTGTATGGGCGCTCGGACAAGGTCAGTGGTCCGAGTTGGCCCATAGGGTGGTTGCTGCATCGGCCGGGTCGTCCGTGGTTACAGGATCGATCGAGGGTGTTGAGGTTCAGGTGCTGGTTGATACGGGGGCATCGGCGACAATGATTTCCGGCCTTATTTATAACATACTTCCCGTTCAATGTCGACCGTTGCTTCCAGTGGACGTTCCGTGCTATGCGGCAAACGAAGGATCTTTGGGCATTGTTGGTCAAATCCGGGTGGGAATTTGCATTGGTGATATTAAACTATCTGGGCCAGTCTTGGTTTCATCCTCTCTCACAGTCCAATGTTTGTTTGGGAACGGACTTTTTGGCTAAAATGCCGATTAAGATCCTCATTGATCAGGGCTGCATTGAGCTTCCTTCGGGCCGCCGCATAGTGTTTTTGTCCTCCCCTAGCAGTCTACGCATGGCCTGTGCGACGGTACAGGCGATGGTTACCCAGACGGTACACGTATCGCCAGGGTCACAGATGTTAGTGCCTCTACGTTTGTGAAAACCTCTCGGTGTGGGTATGGCGGATCATGGTGTCCTGTTGGGCCTGTCGAACGCAGCGGTGAGGGGGTTGGATTTGGCAGTGGCACAGACAATAGTGCGGGGAGACAGGGACCCCTTTGTCGTGGTTCTGAATGCGGTGTCACGGACAGCTGTGGTTCCACAGGGAACCGTGCTCGCTCACGCAGTGCCGGCACCCGTGGGGGATAGTGCATGTGAATGTTGGTCCTGCTCCGCATCCAAAATCGGCCCGTGATCAAGGGTGGCTGGATTCACTTTGTTCTGGATCCGGTGACCTGTCCAGTTCACAGCGTGCTGCATTGCGCACCCTGTTGCTTGAATTTTATGACGTTTTCAGCGAACATAAATATGATATCGGTTAGTCAGAATCACTTCCGGCTAAGCCCAGCCGGGAAGGAACATGTCAAATCGGCTGTTAATGAAATGTTGTTCGCCGACATCATTTCCCCTTCCACCAGTCCATGGGGGGGCTCCCATCGTGCTCGTTAAAAAGCACGATGGGTCCCTGAGGTTTAGCATGGATTTTTGTCGCCTTAATAAGATCTCTGTGGCCGACGCATATCCGCTCCCCAGGATGGACGAATCTTTGGACGCCTTAGCAGGGGCACAATATTTTTCCACGTTAGACCTGACCCAAGACCGCTTTTCGGACACCCCTGGGCCTGTTTCAGTTCAACCGGTTGCCTATGGGACTCCACTCAGCTCCCGCGACATTTCAGCGGCTAATGGAATTAGTTTTAACTGGTCTCAAATAGGATACCTGTTTAATTTACCTGGATGACGTGATTGTCTTCAGTAGGACGTTCGAGGAACACCTCGAACGTCTGCAGGCAATATTCCTGAAAATGCGGTCCGCTAATTTGAAGTTTAAGCCGCAAAAGTGCCACCTACTCCGGGAATCCGTGCGGTACTTGTGGCACATTGTGAGTCGTTCGGGTATCTCTACGGATCCTGCTAAGACACAGGTATGTCAGCTCGTGGCCTACACCCACTTCAGTTAGCGAGGTCCGTAGCGTCATCGGGTTTGCCTCCTACTATCGGCAATTCGTCGCACACTTTGCCCTCATAGCCAAGCCCCTCCACGCTTTGACAGCAAAGGGCATGAAATTTTGCTGGGGTCCGGAGGAGGAGGCCGCCTTCTGCTCCCTTTGTGACGCCCTGGAGAGTGCTCCGCCTTTGCGTTATCCTGATTTCACTGAGCCGTTTTTGCTCGACATGGATGCCAGTAACACCGGCATTGGCGGAGTACTCTCGCAGGTCATTGGGGGAGTTGAACACCTCGTCGCCTACGGTAGCAGGGTTTTGTCACTGGCAGAACAGAGGTACTGCGTCACCCGCCGCGAGCTACTGTCTATTGTTTTTTTTATCCAACAGTATAGGCCGTATCTCTACGGGCAGCTTTTCACTGTCCGTACAGACCACGCGGCGTTACAATATGCACTTCGTGATGACCAGCCATCGAGACAGCTGTGATGTCTGCTGCGATCTATGCTATGAAGTGCAATATTTGGTATGGTGGGGTGCATTTTGGGGATTAAACTGAGAAACAGGAATTAGATCAAACTAATTAGATAATGCATACCAGTAAGATAGAAGAGTGGCAGATGAAATGCCAGCACTTTGACAGAGAGACATAGCAATTAGAAATGAGAGACAATTATAGAGATACCGATGGAGAGGTAGGCAAAGGAGAGAACACAACGAAAAATTTAACATCCTCTGTGGAGAAAGAGCAGAAAATCAATCCATGTGCTGGCAATGGATAGATTGTTGCATCACAACATCATGCGGGTTGAACACAGATGGGAAGGCCTTCATACAGCAGTGGATACTTCATGGCTAATGATGACGATGATAACAATTTGGCCATGAATACATTTATTGCTGAGTGATATGTGAAACAGTCCTGGGCCTCCATCGTAACCAATCTGCACTGACGAGCAGGGTGAAGTATGATCAACCAATTCTCAGGAATCACACAGCTTTGGGAGACTTTCATCCAGCAGTTAATTGACAAAAGCCTCTCCGTGATTTTTATTTAAATGAATGTTCGTGCGTTAATAATGTCAATACTTGATGACCGTTTTTTGGTAAAAATTCAGTGAATTCCATATCTGACATTTTTTTGTTAAAATCATTTCGAGGTAAAGTCACGTAGGTAAAAAAATGAAATTAATTTTATTTGATTTTTATTAATTTTAATTTTAATTTTTTTACCTACGTGACTTTGCCGAAAAAAAAAACTAAGAGTATGAATCATTGCAGTCACGAAAGCTTCAAATCTAGCATTTCGAGGACGTTTCTGCTACAGAACCATACAAATTGAACTCGTTGCTTATCAAAAAAACGCTGCTGATGAAGCGTATTTGGAGAATCATTAACTTGTTATCGCAGTGAAACTTTGTCACTGGCCATGGTCCAACGCATGATTGACTTTCTTTTGGTTTTTATGATACGTTTCTCCATACATGCATTGTTATGAGCTGGTTTACTGGAAATGGGTGTGCTGCTATGTGACCTTGTTGACCTCATTTAGACATTTCCTCCAAATATGCTTTTTCACAAAATCCAATTTTGATGTCATCACAACACAAATGCAGATTCAAGGGCAAATCACCGTGTAGCTTTTTTTACATAGACTCTCTATCAATAGCAGATTTCGTTTGGAAAAATGATAAAAGGGTGGATCACTCCAAAATTCGGTCCAGAAATTACTTTTTGATTGACCAAAGTGCTCAAACCACAATGGCTCTAAGAGTTGTGTTTCAGATGTGATTTTACATGTGCTTGAGGGTTCTTTGAATATATTAGTAAATAAGTTGAGTAATGATTTAGTAACAATAATTTCAACATGGTGTTCATGAACTGAGAATTACGTGATTATACTCTTTGGTTCTTTCGGTAAAATCACGTAGATATTAAATTAATAGATCGTGACGTTTCGATTGCAACACAAGCAACCGTCATCAGGTGAAATAGATATAGCAGGAGAACTGCTGACATAGGAGAAAGAGCTGGTGCAACAAGAGTTTATATATGATTATGGTAGGCTCAACCCAAGGGTAAGTGGGCGGAGCTAGAGAAGGAGTTTGTACGTAAATGTTAATGTGAGAGAATAGCATGTCAATGTGACACGTTCGCAGCCACCGGAGGTGGCGGGGATCCTCCTGTGGCTGGGACGCCTAAAAGATATTTAACCTGGTGATGTACTCAAGAGAGTCGTAAATAACAGTTGACATAGGCAGGTAGGATGGAAACATCACAGCTCGTTAAAACTTTACTTGGTTAATAACGTCCTTCCAATGATTGATGATGTTAAATGTATGTGCAGAAAATCAACCCATATGCTGGTAATGGAAATATTGTTGCATCACAACATCATGAGGGTTGGACACGGATGGGAAGGCCTTCATACAGCAGTGGATACTTCATTGCTAATGATGATGACGAAAACAATTTGGCCATGACTAAATTCAGTGGCGAGTGATATGTGAAAGATTCCTGGGCCTCCATCGTAACCAACCTGCACTGATGAGCAGGGTAAAGTGTGATCAAACAATTCCCAGAAAGCATTGTGAGACTTTCATGCAGTAGTTAATTGACAAAGGCCTCTCCGTGATTAAAATTTTTTGAAAAATGTTAGTGCGATAATAGTGTCATTATTTGACGACTTTTTTTGGCAAAAATGCAGTTAATTCCATATCTGAAATTATTTTGTTAAAATAATTTCGAGGACGTTTCTGCTACAGAACCATACAAATTGAACTCGTTGCTTGTCAAAAAAACGCTGCTGATGAAGCGTATTTGGAGAATCATTGACTTGTTATCGCAGTGAAACTTTGTCACTGGCCATGGTCCAACGCGTGATTGCCTTTCATTTGTTTTTTATGATACGTTTCTCCATACAGTGCATAGTTACGAGCTGGTTTACTGGAAATGGGTCTGTTGCTATTTGACCTTGTTGACTTCACTTAGTCATTTCCTCCAAATATGCTTTTTTCACAAAATCCCGTTTTGATGTCATCACCACACAAATGAAGATTCAAGGGCAAATCACCGTGTAGCTTTTTTTACATAGACTCTGTATCAATAGCAGATTTCGTTTGGAAAAATGATAAAAGGGTGGATCACTCTCAAATTTGGTCCAGAAATAACTCTTTGATTGACCAAATAGCTCAAACCACAATGGCTCTAAGAGTTGTGTTTCGGATGTGAATGTACATGTACTTTGAAGGTTCTTTGAATATATTAGTAAATAAGTTGAGTGATGATTTAATACCAATAATTTCAACATGGTGTTCATGAACTGAGAATTACGTGATTATAAATTAATATCTAAGGACTTTATAGTAGTAACTGCACGCATTGGGGTGGGGGGGGAAGAGGATATCACACTGTAAAGAGAAATCGACAGCGTGATGTGTATATATTTTCAATGTTAAACGCGTAAAATAAAATGTCCCCCGTGAGCTCAAGCAAAGGCGCATGACTTGGCAGGGTCCGCCCCCCCCCATGCAATTTGCGTAACTTGGTACAGTCGACGGCGCGCAATAAGTAAATAATTAATAGTAGAAACGGCACAAATGCGTTAATTAAACTACTTTAAAGTTTACGGATGGGAAAACGGAATATCCTATTCCCACCACGGGGCTTAGGACGTGCCGCCCGTCAAATGTTTTTCGACGTTGAGCCCACCATCCGAGAGCCAAATCTCCCGCAAGCGCAAGCGCGCGGAGACTTTTATATATAAGAAGATGAGAATCAGGCCGATTGGGATTTGCATACCCCTGGAGTGCTCTCCGCTTACCGGATGGCACCGCATGCGTCAACGGGCTATTCGCCTTTCTTTTTAATGTACCGCCTGTGGAGGTGCAGTTTGACACGCGTGCGAAGGGTCCTGTGAAAACCCTCCCCGACTATATTCGCGAGTCCGTTCGGCGCATTGCGGAAGTGCGAAATGCAGCCCAATTGGCTACAGCCAAGACCCAGGCCCGGAACGAACCGTGCGCCTGGCGCTCCCATTGTGCATTGCCTTGGCGTGTGGGGTACCTGGCCTGGCTCCACTGCCCACAGGTGCTGGTGGGGACCTCCCCTAAATTGCACAAACCCTGGCAAGGCCTAGTGGTGCTGATTGATGTTTCTAGTCCCCAGTCCGCGCGCGTTCGTGTCTGGTCGCGCCGTTGGTATGTCCACACATCCCGATTGAAGCCCTACGTTGCCCCTCATGTCGATGCGTCATCTCCTAACGTTGCCTTGCCGGTGTCTGTCGCGTCCAACGTGCCACCGACCTTGCCTGTTCAACCTGCGAATACGCCTGCCGTGCCTTCTGTAGACGGGCCGACGGTGATCCTACCGGACACGGGGAATTCTGCACCGGGTGGGCCTACAACAGCGACGGGAGTACCTGCCCCTGTTGCCCTTCAACCGTTGCCGAGGTTGCGGCTGGAAGGAGCCCCGATTTCGGGCCTCTCTGATGCGCGGGTTCCTGCAATGGATGGGCCTCCAACAGCGGTGGATGATTCCTGTCCCGCCGTTCCTCCAACCCCGTCCGGACTGCGGTCTCCGAGGGCGATGGTTCTCGTGAAGGACGGGCCGGCGTTCCGCACTCGATCCAAATCCCTTCCCTTTCGTTGATTGTATTGGTTGTTATTATTGTCTTCTCCGTTATGTCTGTTGTGGTTGTTGGGGGGTGACGCCGTCGCTCGCATTATATCTGGTCCTGATTCAGCCTGGATGTCTGGTCTATTCCATCGGCGGGGGGGCGGTCATGTAATGCGAGCTGCTCGGCTCTGGGCCAATCATACGGCCCGGGGTATTGGGGCAGGGCCCAGTATGGGGGAGTATGTGAAGGTCCGCCGCCCACCTCCGGTCCAATAGGATGCGAAGAGAGCAGGGGCGGACCCTAAGGGCAGAGCCAGCGGGGCGCTATGCGGAGGTCGGGATCTGGAAGGTTCGGTGAAGGGCGTGGTGAGAGGGTGGAGACAGGATCACGTGGTGAGGGTAATATAGGTGGGATCCAGAAGGGGCTCCGGGTCAGTTGGTGGAGTCACGGTGCAGGATCATGTTGGGTGGCCGAAGGGTACCTATCAGCCACGTGGCTGGAGATGTGTCGAGCACACCGTCAGCCAACGGTGTGCGGGAGTGGGGAGCGGTGCAACTGACGGAAGGGGCGCACGGTGCGCACGTGAGGAGCAGCTGTCGGGACCAGCGGAGTGCGAGTGTCAAACGCGAATAAACAGAGAGAGAGACGGAGACCCAACAGTGTGTCGGCGAAGTCCTTTATTACACTTGCATAAAAGACACCTGTTCACAGAAGCAATCAATCAATCAATCAGATTCTAAACTCTCCACCATGGCCAAGACCAAAGAGCTCTCCAAGGATGTCAGGGACAAGATTGTAGACTTGCACAAGGCTGGAATAGGCTACAAGACCATCGCCAAGCAGCTTGGTGAGAAGGTGACAACAGTTGGTGCGATTATTCGCAAATGGAAGAAACACAAGAGAACTGTCAATCTCCCTCGGCCTGGGGCACCATGCCAGATCTCACCTCGTGGAGTTGCAATGATCATGAGAACGGTGAGGAATCAGCCCAGAACTACACGGGAGGATCTTGTCAATTATCTCAAGGCAGCAGTGACCATAGTCACCAAGAAAACAGTTGGTAACACACTACACCATGAAGGACTGAAATCCTGCATATACATGCCCGTCTGAAGTTTGCCAATGAACATCTGAATGATTCAGATGACAACTGGGTGAAAGTGTTGTGGTCAGATGAGACCAAAATGGAGCTCTTTGGCATCAACTCAACTTGCCGTGTTTGGAGGAGGAGGAATGTTGCCTATGACCCCAAGAACACCATCCCCACCGTCAAACATGAAGGTGGAAACATTATGCTTTGGGGGGTGTTTTTCTGCCATGGGGATAGGACAACTTCACCGCATCAAAGGGACGATGGACGGGGCCATGCACCGTCAAATCTTGGGTGAGAACCTCCTTCCCTCAGCCAGGGCATTGAAAACGGGTCGTGGATGGGTATTCCAGCATGACAATGACCCAAAACACACGGCCAAGGCAACAAAGGAGTGGCTCAAGAAGAAGCACATTAAGGTCCTGGAGAGGCCAGCCAGTCTCCAGACCTTAATCCCATAGAAAATCTGTGGAGGGAGCTGAAGCTTTGAGTTGCCAAACGTCAGCCTCGAAACCTTAATGACTTGGAGAAGATATGCAAAGAGGAGTGGGACAAAATCCCTATTGAGATGTGTGCAAACCTCGTGGCCAACTACAAAAAACGTCTGACCTCTGTGATTGCCAACAAGGGGTTTCCACCAAGTACTAAGTCATGTTTTGCAGAGGGGTCAAATACTTATTTCCCTCATTAAATGCAAATCAATTTATAACATTTTGACATGCGATTTTATGGATGTTTTGTTGTTATTCTGTCTCTCACTGTTAAAATAAACCTACCATTAAAATTATAGACTGATAATTTCTTTGTCAGTGGGCAAACGTACAAAATCAGCAAGGGATCAAATACTTTTTCCCTCACTGTAGCTGTGGCATCATCGGGGATTGCTGTGTAAGTCGATGTGTGTGTGTGAGTCGATGTGTATGTGTTTGAGTCCATATGTGTGTGCATTTAGGTCCATGTGTGTGTGTAAGTCGATGTGTGTCTGTGTCTTTTTGCCCGGGCAATGCCAGGTGTCTGTGTGTGTACGTCAATGTGTTTGTGTGTGTGTAAGTCCAAGCGTGCGTGTCAGTCCATGTTTGTGTGTCAGTCACTGTGTTAGTCCATGTTTGTCTATGTATGTCGATGTGTGTGCATGGCTCCATGTGAGTGTGTAAGTTACTGTGTGGGTCTATGTGTGTCAGTTGACCGGCTCCGGTTTAACAGCAGAGGTCTCACTCTGAATGATTCGAGCGGCAATATCTTTTCATTGGTTGCCTAACGCTGTGTGGAATCTACCTTGTCTGTCGCTCCGCACGAAGCTTCGGGTCTTCTCGACCACAGTCATTCTCTATGCTTGCAAAACGTGGACCCCCATAATCGAGCATCTTCGCAGGTTAGAAACATTTAGGCTGGCCTGCCTGCGATCCATCCTGGGTTTAACCAAGCTGGATTGTGTGATGAGCTCACAAATCCTTGAAAGATCTGGACAAAGTCCCATTGGTGACCTCCTACGGCAGGCAAGGCTGCGTTGGCTGGCCCATGCCCAGCCACTGCATGCCTAAACAGCTTTGTTCCGCTGGATCGAGGGGGCTAAACGGGCGCGGCACAGGCTAGAGAAGAGATGGAGTGATGTGGTATAGGAGGATGTGGACCTGAGTGGACTTGTCGATGACTGGAACCAGCAGTGTCAAGATCGGCCTCTGTCGAAGAGGTTCCTGAAGGACACTACTGGCCAGTTGGAGGCAGTCGCCCTCCAACAACAGGAGAGGGCGCAGGAGCGATGCTTAGAACAAGGAGCTGAGCGCCGTGTGGCTAAAGCACAGCAAGTTAGCACAGTAGGGGGCACAGGTGGTGCATCAGCCACTCATCTCAGTCAGTCGACCCGTGGCACCTGGGTCTGCCCCGTGACCTCCTTCCAGCGGGCGTTCGACACTTCACGTGGCCTCAAGGTGCACAAAGCCTGACACAAGCATCGTGGCGACGTCAACACCACGTAGTGGCGAATGGTGGTTGTGGTTGTGTGTGTGTACGTACATGTCTGTGTGTGTGTCAGTCAATGTGTGTGTGTGGTTCTATGTGCGTGTGTGAGGCTATGTGTGTTTGTATGTCATCTCGGTCATCTCAGTCAGTCGACCCGTGGCACCTGGGTCTACCCGTGACCTCCTGCTAGCGGGCGTTCGACACTTCACGTGGCCTCAAGGTGCACATGGCCTCGCACAAGCGTCGTGGTGACGTCACCGCCACTTAGCGGCGAATGGCGGTTGTTGTCTGTGTGTGAGTCTATGTGTCTCAGTTGATGTGTGTACGGCAATGTGTGTATGTGTGTGACAGTCCATGTGTATGTGTGCGTCGATATGTCTATGTGTACATCTATATGTGTGTGTAGGTCAATGTGTGTGTGAGTCTATGTATGTGTGTGTGTCGATATGTGTGTGTGAGTCTGTGTGTGTGTCTAAATTCGATGTCTGTCTGTGTGAATCCATATGTGTGTGTGTGCATCTAAGTCGATGTGTTTTTAAGTGTGTGGGTCGATGTCTGTATGTATGTCGATGTGTGTGTCTCTTTTTTTCGCCCGGGCAATGCTGGGTTCTTACCGCTAGTAAGATCATAAGTGAGAACATACATTCAGTCTGGTAGACGTATTCCTCATAACTGGTGGTGGAATAAATCAGTGAATTCTGTTTCAACATGAACGATGGTAAAAGCGCATGAAGGGTGATAAATAGGCGACTGACCTCCAGTGAGCGAATGACTGAAGCGAATCATTGAGTGTGGGATCATCAAAAATCTGAATGCTCAAATGGGAATTGTATCGAGTAAAGTGAATTGGGGACGGAGTAGTCCCTACTCGATGTAATAGCAATATTCCAACTTTGGGAGAATTGTTGCATTTCATAGCAGTTGTTATAGTAGATATAATATATCTAAATATTATACGTATCTTGTTTCATAATTAATGTCGAGAAACAAAATGCCCTCTTCTATACTCGACACTGTCTTCTCCCAATGCATGAGGCCGTAATTCACGTCACCTGTGGAATGTGGTTAAGCCAGTTGTGTCATGCAATCTGTGGTGCTATGTTAAACATCACGGAATGAACAGTGCAAACCTAAATAAAACGATAATGAATTTGAATTAAAAGAGGCGAATGGTATCCATCACTCATTTATGACAAATATATCATTGGATACTTGAGGCATATAAATTACCATCTTCTTTGCCTTGGGCTGTTAGAAAAACTTTTAATTTTGTTTAAGAAGATGGTCACACTGCTTGGGTCATGCCCACAGTTTATTGGGTCACGTCCAAAGTTAAGGAACTTCATCCTTTTACATGCTACAATGGTGTTATATGTGTTAATTTTTGCTGTTGTAAACTTTTTAAAAGTTTCCATCTGGCACAATTTTCTCATGAAAAAAAACGCTCAGGTATATGAAATAATTTGCTGCAAAAAATTTGCTCGGCCAAGGTTACTATTTGACAGTCCCAAATCAGCAACCATATTATGCCGTTATGGTTTAATGCTGCGAAATATATATTACTTCTACTTACACCTGCTTCTCCCTAAGAGTGACATGTGTCATTGTTTGTACAACACCTTGATATGGAGTTACATTGAGATTGTATAAATATTCAAAGTGCATTTTGTAGATTTTTTGGAGATTTTTTACAATGTATCACATCCCAGGTTTTCTTCAGTGGGTAAATTGTAGGAAGACCGAGGCGTTTAAGACCCACACTCTAAACCAGGGATGGATTGTTAGAAAAAATAGCCTCCATGCTCTCGCACAAACACTACAAGTGTAGAGGTGGTACGTACCGGGATGTAACGAGCCATCGCGTAGCCGGTGTCTACATCACGGTCCGCACTTGGGTGGCTACACCGACGTCCGCACTAGCCCCGCCCCTCGGGGGGGCTGAGGACTATATAGGGCGCGCGCATGAGCGCTCGGGGAGTCGTTGGAGCCAGTGAAGAATGAAGACAGAGCAAGCTACATAGGACCCTGGGACCCCTAGCCCCGCTGCCCTTATCAGGGACGGGACTCTGTGTGGCTCAGTGGTGAAACCCTGGGTACCCGCGGCCGACGTCCTTATCAGGGCCGGGTTTGATGGGCCAGTGGTTGAGACCCGTACCCTGGCTAGGACGGGTCAGATAGCCTCCTCTAGGAAGTACATAGCCGGAGGACCTGAGAGCGTAGCCGGTGTCAGGCACACGTAGCCGTAGGCTGTGTTCCTAGGCTGTATAGCTGACTGTTTCTGTAGGGTGTTATAGTAAATACGTGCTGCCTCCGTCAACTCGTCTCCTGCAGTATTCACGCCATTACAACTGGGGTCAGAAGTGAAACTGTCTTCACGTGATGGATACCAGGAAGACTATTCGTACTCACGAGCAGGGCCAGGGTGACGACCAGGAGGGGCCGGGCCAGCAGGGTTCAGTCGGGGAAGCAGAGGTGGTGCCGACGCTGCAGCACCCGTCGCGGACGCCCGACACACCGCTCCAGCTGGGGGATGGGCTCCGGGATGCCCACTCTCGCTTGGCCGAGTTGCTGCTCGCCGCTGCCTCCATATTGGCGGAGATCACTGCCTCTGGAGGAGGGAGGCCTGGTGCACGGGAGGAGAATTGGCGCCAAGTGCCAGGAAGCACCAGTACCACGCCGCAACGCAAGGATTGGCGCCAAAATCAGCTTCCTGCCACGGACACTGGAATTGGCGCCATTTTCCCGCCTAGTTCGTTGACTGGCGGGAACCGAGAGCACCACGTGGGCGAGAAGTTCCAGTCGCCGCCTCCCACGTCATCGGTACGCGACAGATGTTGCCACGACCAACCCATGGCAGGGGCCGCCATTTCCCTGTGCAACAGCGCTGCGCGGGAAGATCGGCAACCAGATGAGGGGCAGGCGTTCCAACAGCAACTGCCTGCGTTGATGGCCTTCCAAGCTGAGGGAGGCGACTGGGGAGCCTTTCAACGAAGATTCCTCGCTCACCAAGAGATGTCGGGGTGGACCGATGCTGCGGCACTGCGCGCGCTACCAGCGATTCTGGATGATGATGTTCTGGCCACCTTCAGGTCGACTCCAAGGTCGGGCCGCTCCACACTCTATGCTGCGCTCCACCTCATGGCCAGAGTATATGAACCACCGTCGACCTGTCGCCACCAATTCTACGCTCGCCGTAAAGGGGAAACGGAAACCCCTCTCACCTACCGCACTGCGCTTCTGGCTCTCGCTGACGCCGCTTTTCCTCGTATGGATGAGGAAGGCAGAGATGCGATGGTCACGAAGCAGCTTTTGGCATTGGCGCAGGACTTGGGTATTCGTATTAACACGGCAGACGAGGTAGATATATGCTCGTCATGCAAGCTGGAGCAACCTAAACCAGCGGCGGCTTTCGTCACGTGTTACAACTGCGGCCTTCGAGGCCACGTTGTATCTGGGTGCCGGGCTCCACGTCAGCGCGCCACAGGACCTCGGCCGGACGATGCCCAAGGCCCTAAGTCGTCCCAACAGTCCCCGGAAAGTCACGGCACCACACATGCTCGGCCCACTCACACGCTACACACGAGTCGCCTCGCCGCGCCTGAAGAGCCACGGAATTCGGGTGCCGGTTCAGTGTGGGGAGGGGGGTTCGTACGGGAGCTCGGACCAGGCCAATGGTCTGAGCTGGCCCATAGGGTAGTGGCTGCGTCGGCCAGTTCGTCCGTGGTTACTGGCTCGATCGAGGGAGTTGAGGTTCGGGTTTTGGTTGACACTGGGGCGTCGGCAACGATCATTTCCGACCTTATTTATAATATTCTTCCCGTTCAATGTCGACCCTTACTCCCGGTGGACGTTCCATGTTATGCGGCGAATGGGGGATCCTTGGGTATTGTGGGTCAGATCCGGGCCGCTATTTGAATTGGGGATATTAAATTGTCGGGACCTGTCTTGGTCTCATCATCTCTGGCGGTCCCATGTTTATTGGGAACAGATTTTCTGGCTAAAATGCCGATCAAAATCCTCATTGATCAGGGTTGCATCGAGCTCCCCTCGGGCCGCCGCATAGCATTTTTGTCCTTCCCTAGCAATTTACGCACGGCCTGTGCGATGGTGCAGGCAATGGTAACCCCCGGGGTCACAGATGTTGGTGCCCCTACGCTTGCGGAAACCTTTTGGGGTGGGTACGACGGAGCAGGGTGTACTTTTAGGTCCGTCTAACGCAGCTGTCAGGGGTTTGGATTTGGTGGTGGCTCAGACAGTGGTGCGGGGAGACAGAGACCCCTTCGTTGTGGTTTTAAATGCGGGGCCACGGGCAGCTGTGATTCCACAGGGGACCGTGCTTGCTCATGCTGCACCGGTACCCGTGGGTGAGCAACTGATAGCGCATGTTGATACTGCTCCGGCTCCGCATTTTCAATTGGGGGGTTGTTGTATATGTCGGGATTATGAATTGTGAGGGATTTCCTTTGTCAAGGATATTTTGTTCGATACCCATAATTTTTGTGCGATCTGTCCCTGGACTATGTCCACGTACCCAAGAGTGTGATTAACTGTTACTTTAATATTTATTCTGTGGATCAACGTTTGTGAGTTTCGCTGGTGTCGCGAGCACTGATTTCTCCTCCCTTACGAGGGTGTGAGGACATTTTTTCTCGTTCCACAATCCCTGTCTGTATGCCTGTGTGGGAAGGCATGAGTCCTGTCCTGCTTTTCCTGCAGTTTTTGCATCGTGTTCGCCTTCGTTACATTTTATCCAGTCAATTAGTTTCCCTCTGGGTGTGTTCGTGTCATCGATACAGCTACCTTCCCATATGTCTCTCTGCCTTGTCTGTTCTGTATCAGAACTGCCTGTACTTTTTAATACGAGTTCCCAGTATTCTGCAATCCATTCAAAAATCCTCTTAATCCTAGCATCTCAAGTGTGGCAGGAGTTACTCCGACATTTCCTTTCAGAGTGCATATACAACAATTATCTCACAGAGTGTAGTCAGTTTGACTCGAGCTATTCTGTTATTTTTCAATTAAGAGTGCGTATCTCTAACACCATTTATCACAGGATGCAATCGGTTCGATATGATATTATCTGGAGTTTACCCTCAGAGGGCGTTTTTATTTAGTTTCACGCCCGTTTCCAATCACAAGGCAATGTTGGATCACAATACTCACGTAGTGATTCGTTCCTTCATCCATGCAAAACACTGTCTGCGAGAAATCCCGGACGAGCCCCCATTATGTTGTATATGTCGGGATTATGAAATTTGATTTAAAAAAAAATTAAGAAATGCGTAAATCGCATACATTATGTTAATGTATGTAATTATATGCCTAAATTATGATAATCATGGAGATACTCTTATTAATTTATGCGAACGTTAGCGATTATGTTAATGTGTGCAGTTATGATAATTAGGCTTAGCTTCGTTATCCAGAGTAGTATCAATCGGGATAAAACGATTATCTTTGATTAAACATTTACTGATTATCTTAGTGTGTTTATGTAATGGTAGGTCTCCAAATTCATATCTCAACGCAGGTTACAGTTCTTATGAATAAGACAGTTTTGCATGGACTTGGAAAGAAACACTCGAGATACTTCTGTGTTAACAAAATTTTTTATTCTAAACAAACATATGACACTCTACATGCAAAGGCAAAAGTATACGTCAATAGATTCATCGGCAAGATTATGTGTTAACGAAAGGTTTGACAATAGTGGGTGGGTGCGTGTGTTCAAAGAAACAGGTTTGACACGATATTCTCCCTCTCTGTAACGTATCGATTCGCAATGAGGATTTCGAGAGTTTTAGTTTGCATCGATGAATCTATTGGTCGTTTATGCGATAAGAGAAACGAAAATAAAAAGGCAAGAAAAATTTCACACTCTTATAACCGACAGATTCTTAATTACTCAAAGCGCCACAATTCCTCACGGCCAGCTGGTGTTCCAACTTTATAATTAGTCTTTTGATGATTGTCTAGGGTGGGTCCCATTGTGAGAGAGGTGGATTGTCTCTTGGATAAATTCTTGCATGACCCGCGGGAAGTAGATGTGTGTTTGTGTGTGCCTCCTTGAGGTTGTGAGTGGGGGAGGTGATACGACCCTGGTCCGGAGATCTTCTCTCGCCCGTGCGGGTTGCAGCCGCGACTTTCTCCGCTGGGAGGTGAGCGGCGTCGGTCCGCTGCTGTTCGTGGAGAGACTTGCCCGCTGGGTGGTGCCCGGCGGCGCTTGGCGGCGCTTGGCGGCCCTCGGTAGCTGACAGCGCGGTGGCGCGTTCTTTGTAGCTGACGGCGCGGTGGCGCGCTCTCGGTAGCTGACGGCGCGGTGGCGCATTCTTTGTAGCTGACGGCGCGGTGGTGCGCTCTCGGTAGCTGACGGCGCGGTGGCGCGTTCTCGGTAGCTGACGGCGCGGTGGTGCGCTCTCGGTAGCTGACGGCGCGGTGGCGCGCCCTTGTAGCTGACGGCGCGGTGGCGTGTTCTTCTAGCTGACGGCGCGGTGGCGCGCTCTCTCTCTCCACTGCTGGATGACGAGTCGGTTGTCGTTGGTTGTCGCTCTGGCGATGAACGATGTTTTCGTTCGTTGCTGGTATTGACTTTGGGTTGAAGTTGTTGGCTCGAGAGTGATAATTTGAATCTCCGTCAGTTTCACTCGCAGCTCGGCGGCTCAGTGTAGCAATTCTTCTTAGGTGGTGCAGACCTCAGCTTGTCAATGCACGTCGCTACCCCGCGAACATCGTCATTCTGGATGACGGAAGAGCTCCTTCGTTGTCGGCGACGAGATGAGATGGGGGCCTGAGCCCCGGTGGCGTCGAGATGAGATGGGGGGGTCTGAGCCCCGGCGAGATCCCGGTGGTACCCCCGGTGGGATATGTTTGAAGGGATTTTTGCCTCGGCTTATATCGGGAAAATCCACTCGGTTTTTTTTCCGAGTTGTTCAAAGGCCAGAACCATATAACTTTTTTTGTTTGTTTGTGTGTGTGGACATATCTGCGTCCGTGTGTGTCGTGTGTGTGCCCGTCAGTGTGTGTTTTATTGGAGTAATTAGGTTTCTTTAAAGAAGCAGCTGTCCGCAATAATTCTGGAAGGAGGGTGGGGGTTTCCTCGCGAAACGGCGCCACACATGAGTCATCAAACCAAACCAGACTGACGATTCGCGTTCGCACCGAGGTTGCAAAATCATAATCCACGTTTTTTATTATGAATAATATTGGTCGCGAAAGCCTACGCGTTAAGCGATTTCTATAATCCCTTTCCTCGCTCTGGGCGTTTATCCTTTGTCTCACACAGCTTAAGTTGTTTTTGGTTTGGAAGTTAAAATTAGACTCACTTGGCTGCTTAGTATTATTGTGATTTGATTGCAAGCGACTCAAGGTATGCCGTAGCCGTGTTCACGGTATTTCCATCGTGGTTTGATCTCTTTATGGGGAGATGTTACTTGCTCGTGTGCGCAAATCTTGCTGTCCGTGCTGCGGGGAGACAAAGACGGCTGTGCTCCACCGCGTGGAGCACACTGCGCGGGTGTTTTTTTTTTTAGAGGCATTGTTAATTTCCTATCTCGAGCCGTCGCCCGCTCGCCACGAACTTTTATGAAGGCCATTTCCTGGCTTTGTGCCTGCTCTGTGGCCGTTTCTCTCGGGAAGACAAAGACGGCTGTGAGCTGCTCGCTTTCCCTGGAGTGTTGCCTGTTGGTTAATTATGATAGATTTCTCCGCCCTTAATTCTCCTAGGAGATCCACTCTAATTTCGTACTTATTATTTGACTTAGCTATCCCGGCTAGGGAATTTGTTTGTGTTTGGCTTAGGAGTGACCCTGACTGCCATAATTATTCTTTCATGCTTCGGTCATGCCGCGTAGAAATTATTAAAGGTAAATAATGTCAGTATTTAATTAACAAATGATGAATCGCGACCCTGGTGCAGACTGTAGTCTGGTTTCCAATTGGAGTGAGGATAGATAATGTTTGCTTAATCTTCATGGCTAAGTTGGTAACTTTGTTTAACTAACATGGTTCAAAACCCGTCTGTGCTTTCTTGTTGCCAATGCAATTTGTTTTGTATTGTGAGGGGGGCTTCTGAAGTGTGGGTGTTATCCTAACACCCCCTTGCAATTCCCCCATTTTTTCTCTTGTGTGAAATTCAGGGAGGTTTTATGACATTTTATTGCTGTCTCTTTCATGCTTTCTGGCCTTTTTAAGCGAGGTGTGCGTGCATCTGTTGTCCGTGGAAGTGGGGAAACTGGTTTTTCGCTCGTCTTTGTTTGCTCCCAAGTTGCCCCGTGTCTATTAAAAAAAATGTGATATGTTGGCAGAATTATTCTAAATATTAATTTTAAAAAAGGGTATAGATACAACAGGGTGATCAGGGGTGGTTGGATTCACTGTGTTCTGGATCCAGTGACCTGTCTAGTTCACAGTTGGGGGCATTACGCGGCCTGTTATTCGAATTTTCGGAAGTTTTCAGCAAGCATAAATATGATATTGGTTGCACTGACCTGTTACGTCACCACATTGACATGGGTGACGCCGCCCCTATTCTGCAAAATCCCTTCCGGCTGAGCCCAGCCGAGAAGGAGCATGTGCAATCTGCTGTTAATGACATGCTGTCGGCCGACATCATTTCGCCCTCATCCAGTCCATAGGGGCTCCCATCGTGCTTGTTAAAAAACACGATAGGTCCCTGCGGTTTTGCGTTGAATTCCATCGCCTTAATAAGATATCTGTGGCTGACGCATATCCGCTCCCCAGAATGGACGAATCCCTGGATGCTTTAGCGAGGGCACGGTATTTTTCCACATTGGACCTGCTATCGGGATTCTGGCAACTGCCCCTTGACGAGGTGTCGAAACCCAAAATCGCGTTTCGGACACCTGTGGGCCTATTTCAGTTCAATCGGTTGCCCATGGGGCTCCATTCAACTCCCGCAACGTTCCAGAGGTTAATGGAATTGGTTTTGTCGGGCCTTCAATGGGATACCTGTTTAATTTACTTGGATGACGTCATCGTCTTCAGTAGAACGTTCGAAAAGCACCTCCAACGGTTGAGGGCAGTGTTCCTCAGGATGCGATCCGCCAAATTGAAGTTTAAGCTGCAAAAATGCCACTTACTCAGGGAATCGGTACGGTACTTAGGGCACATCGTCGGCCGTTCGGGGATCTCCACTGATCCCGCTAAGACACATTGTGTCAGTTCTTGGCCAACGCCCACTTCGGTCA
The DNA here is from genome assembly GCA_014621495.2 of Entosphenus tridentatus. Taxonomy (NCBI): domain Eukaryota; kingdom Metazoa; phylum Chordata; class Hyperoartia; order Petromyzontiformes; family Petromyzontidae; genus Entosphenus; species Entosphenus tridentatus. The sequence goes on along the minus strand of JAAXLI020001252.1, from coordinate 142,844 downwards.
GCGAGGTCCGTAGTTTTATTGGGTTTGCCTCCTATTACCGGCGGTTCGTCGAACAGTTTGCCACCATAGCCAAACCCCTGCACGCTTTGACGGCAAAACGTGTGAAGTTTCGCTGGGGGCCGGAGGAGGAGGCCGCTTTTCACTCCCTTTGGTACGCCTTGGTGAGTGCTCCGCCCTTGTGTTATCCTGATTTCACCGAGCCGTTTTTGCTTGACACGGACGCCAGTAACACAGGCATTGGTGGAGTACTCTCACAGGTGGTCGGGGGTGTCGAACGCGTTGTCGCCTATGGTAGCAGGGTTTTGTCGCCGGCGGAACAGAGATACTGCATGACCCGTCGCGAGTTACTGGCTATTGTGGTTTTTATCCAACAATTTCGACCGTATCTCTACGGCCGACACTTCACTGCCTGTACGGACCACGCGGCGCTTCAATACGCGCTTCGCGTTGCCCAGCCATCGGGCCAGTTGTCCTGATGGTTAGAGGTCCTCCAAGACTATCAATTCACGACTACTTACCGTAAGGGTGTGCGCCATACCAACGCGGATGCCCTGTCGCGGTTGTCACCGTGTACGGATTGTGCGTGCTTGTTGGGATCGGGACGTTTCAAACCTCAGGCGGTCGTCCCTCCGGCAGCTCTGGTCGCCGCGGCCGATGCACTGCGACCTGAGGTTCCCTTCTCTCCGACGGGTGGGGACTCATTGCTCGCATTGTCCCTTGTTGAGTGGGGCCACCTCCAAATGGTCGATGCGTCCCTGCTCGAGCTGCGTCGCAAGGCGATTGGTTCCGATGAGGGGGCAAGTGGCATCGACTCATGGGTAGTGAAACAGGACCTCCTTATGAATTGGGACAGTATGTCCCTATGCTATAGGCTTGTTGTGCCATCTGCTGTGCGGGGTAGGGTTGGTTTGGCCGCTCATGAATGACTGTTACATTTGGGATTTCACAAAACCCTTGCTCTGCTCCAGCGTGATTACTATTGGCCGGGTATGGCGAGGGATGTGTCCACCATTCTCAAAGGGTGTGTACAGTGCGCCCAACGGAAACCGCCTCCCATTGCGGCTAACCCGCCATTGCAATCTATTCAGGTCTCGCACATCAATAAACTTGTTGCGCTTGATATTTTGGGGCCCTTCCCGGTGACACCTAGGGGTAACAAGTACCTGCTGGTTGGCGTGGAATATTTCACTCGATGGTCCATGGCTTGGCCACTTGCCAACCAGTCGGCAGTGGCCGTTGCCGAGGCCTTTGTCCAGGGCTATGTCTTGGACAAAGGTGCACCGGAGCGGTTGCTGACCGACCAGGGGAAACATTTTTCGGGCGTTTTATTACGGGAGGTGTGCGACCTTTTGGGCAGTAAAAAGGTGCGTACCTCCCCGTACCACCCACAGACTGATGGGATGGTGGAGCGGCTCCACAGGACGATTACGTCCATGTTGTGCCATCAGGTGTGCGAAGCTCAAGTGGACTGGGACTTACAGATTCCAGGTGTCCTCATCGCTTAGAGGATGGCTCCCCACGCGGCAACAGGGTTTTCTCCCTTCTATCTTATGTATGGCCGGGACGCTGATCCACCCGTGGATGCCCAGTTGGGGATGTCTGAACCCCGTGCTAAGTCTAAATTGGCTGATCACATCAAATTCAACATTTCTAAATTGGCCGAGGCACGGGAAGCAGCGACGCTGAACTCGAGATCTCGCCAGGTGGCAAACAAGCGGTTGCGGGCACAGCGGACGCACACGCACGAGTGTAAACCGGGCGATAAGGCCTGGTTGCACTGCCCGCAGGCGCCATTGGCAATGTCCCCGAAACTGCTGAGGCCATGGCGGGGACCGGTCGAGGTTGTGTGGGTTGCGCGCCCCCAATGTGTTCGAATTAAGTGGGGGAAGCGTTGTTGGTATGTTCACCCCTCCTGACTGAAACCTTTCACGGCGCCACATACCTTCCCTTCATGTCCAAATGGCCGAGCATGTGATGTGTCCGTTGACTCGGGGAATGGGATGCCACCGCCTGATCCTCACATGTCTCTGACTGACTCGCTCCCAGGTGTCTCGGAACTGACAGCCTCTGAACGCCAGCAGTCGGATCCCCGGAGCACGTGTGGATCCGGGGAGCCCGGTCCGAGCCTTCCAGGACTACCTGGGCCGCCTGTCGGACAAGCATACCCTGTGCCGTATGACGGACCGGCCAAGCAGACTCGCGCTAAATCGCGCTACCTCTCGTGACGTGGGGCCAGGTACGCCAGGTTACCGTGTCAGAGCAGCCCCTTTTGACTGACTGGACGTCCCGCTCCTATGGGGCATGTGGGGTCGCGGGTGCGGGTCACGGGACGTCGTAACGTTGGTTTTATGTATTATATATTTTTTTTCTCGTCGACATTGTATATACGTTCTTGTTGTTGAGTGTTGGGGGGAGTGGGTTATTTATTGGGGCGTTCGTAGGTTGTTGTTGTTGCTGTTGTTGGTTTGGGTTATTGTTGTGTTGTTGTTGTTACGGGGCACACGCAGGGTTCTGTGGGTTTTTGGATGCATTCTTTATTGCATAAGGAGTTTTTTTTTTTGCAGCCGAGTCGGCTGCGAGCTATGCGGTGGGGGGTGATGTAGAGGTGGTACGTTCCAGGATGTAACGAGCCATCGCGTAGCCGGTGTCTACATCACGGTCCGCACTTGGGTGGCTACACCGACGTCCGCACTAGCCCCGCCCCTCGGGGGGGCTGAGGACTATATAGGGCGGCGCGCATGAGCGCTCGGGGAGTCGTTGGAGCCAGTGAAGAATGAAGATGGAGCAAGCTACATAGGACCCTGGGACCCCTAGCCCCGCTACCCTTATCAGGGCCGGGACTCTGTGTGGCTCAGTGGTGAGACCCTGGGTACCCGCGGCCCGACGTCCTTATCAGGGCCGGGTTTGATGGGCCAGTGGTTGAGACCCGTACCCGGCTAGGACGGGTCAGATAGCCACCTCTAGGAAGTACATAGCCGGAGAACCTGAGAGCGTAGCCGGTGTCAGGCACGCCTAGCCGTAGGCTGTGTTCCTAGGCTGTATAGCTGACTGTTTCTGTAGGGTGTTATAATAAATACGTGCTGCCTCCGTCAACTCGTCTCCTGCAGTATTCACGCCATTACACAAGTAACGCAAACATGTGTAGGAAATGGTAAATGTTGCGTTAGAAAAAAGAGATATTTAAGTCAATGTCTCTTACCTTGCTCATGACATTTTCATGCTCATATTTCTCTTTTGTTCCACTATTTTGCTCGGTTTCAGTAAAATATTGTTTCACGTTCAATCCGGTTGGCAGCTGTAATGACTGGCATATACAAATATAAGATGGTTAATCCATTCACCTGGTCGCAAATTTAGTTTTGGATCGATTTCATCTCGTGTGACAACAAATAGCTTTAGTGATTCTTGACTATTATACTTTTCATATTTATTGGCTTTTTCTCTTTTTAAACCTCTGTGTAACATTTCACTACATTCTATATATTTACTTTATAATCTCCGTGTAACAGTTTCACCACATTCTATTCATTTTTTGTTCAGGATGTGGTTTTTAGCAACTAAGATGAAACTAAATCAAATGTCATCTCTAAATTTACATGAGCCAAGAATGATAGTGTGAAATAAATATTTGGAAGGATATACACGTTTTTAAATGAGAAAATATTGCTTATTTTATAATGTCCATAGTTGTTGCATCTGGTCAACAAGATCTACATTTTCTGACTTCAAAGGACAGTGGTTTCCAATTCAAGCGTGATATCTGGAAAGGAATCCTCATTGCTATATTTTTAATAGCAAATATATGATCAATTGCTTTGTGCGTGAAATAACTCAAATATCTTGTTTTAATTATGCCTGGAGTGCATTATATTTACAAACCGTCAACATCCTTTTGTTCACGTCAATGTTGCCATGCTCACGTAAAGTTTCATTCAAGTTCGTGCAGTCTTATATCATTGTCATGCTACATATTATCCCATGGCAAAGAATTACATGGAACACCAGGTATGTGCTGTCATCGTGCAAATCGCAAAACCAGGCCACTATCAGTGGAAATACACAGGCCCCCATCTCCCTGACATGACCTTGAACGGAATGTTTTCAAATTATCTGATTAATTCCCGAGCAAGCAGACACAAACCAGACTTGTGAGCTGAATGAACTGGGTCTAGTTCAGCCTGGTTTGGGCGAGAGTAGCGTTAGTTTAAACGAAGAACATCTTGCTACCCAGCCCGAGTTGAAAGAGGTGCAGCCAGGAAATGTTTTCATGTTGATTCATGCAGAACTGAAGTTATTTTTACGTATCCTCAGTAGACAGAAACATTATTGTAATGAATAAGGATTGTGCTAGATAATGGAGGAACGATTTGTTAAATATATTATAGTTGCTGAGAAAAGATCTAACAGTTTAAAATAGGAAGAAGCAGGCATGAGCAAGCCCATAACATGATGAGAAGAAGAACATTACATAATATGATGAAACTTGTAAGAGATAAGAGATAAGAGATTGAGGTTCTTCAACTGAGCAAGGTTGTAGATGTTTAAGTTGTTGAACACAAAGTAAATTCAACCGTAAGATCATGAATGAGAATATACATTCAGTCTGGTAGACGTATTCCTCATCACTGGTGGTGGAATAAATCAGTGAATTCGGATTCAATATGAACGATGGTTAAAGCGCACGAAGGGTGATACATAGGCGACTGACCTCCAGTGAGCGAATGAATGAAGTGAATCATTGAGTGTGGGATCATCAAAAA
>JAAXLI020001252.1:102764-123084 GCA_014621495.2 Entosphenus tridentatus | reverse complement strand
ACACAGACTCTAAACCAGGGATGGATTGTTAAAAAATAACCTCAATGCTCTCGCACAAACACTACAAGTAACGCAAACATGTGTAGGAAATGGTAAATGTTCCGTTCGACAAAAGAGATAATGTAGTCAATGTCTCTTATCTTGCTCATGACATTTTCATGCTCATATTTCTCTTTTGTCCCAGTATTTTGCTCGGTCTAAGTAAAACATTATTTCACGTTCATTCCGCTTGGTGGCTGTAATGACTGGCATATACAAATATGAGATGGTTAATCCATTCACCTGGTCACAATTCAGTTTTGGATCGATATCATCTACTGTGACAACAAATAGCCTTAGTGATTTTTGGCTATTATACTTATCAATTTCATTGCCTTTTTGTTACTTTATAACCTATGTGTAATAGTTTCACCATATTCTATTGAATTTTGGTTCAGGTTGTGGTTATTAACAACTCGGATGAAACTAAATCAAATGTCGTCTCTAAATTTACATGAGGCAGCAATAATATTGAGTGAAATACATATTTGGTAGGATATACACGTTTTTTTATTAGAATATATTGCTTATTTGATAATGTCCATAGTTGTTGCATGTGGTCAACAAGATTTAAAATTTTCTGACTTCAAAGGAAAGTGGTTTACAATTCAAGCGTGCTATAAGGAAAGGAATCCTCATTGCTATATCTTTTATTGCAAATATATGATAAATTGCTTTGTGCGTGAAATGACTCAACTATCTTGTTTTCATTATGCCTGGAGTGCATTATATTTACCAACCGTCAACATCCAGTTGTTCACTTCAATGTTTCTATGCTCACGTAAAGTTTCATTCAAGTTCGTGCAGTTGTATCTCATTGTCATGCTACATATCATCCTATTGCAAATAATTACATGGAACAGCAGGTATGTGCTGTCATTGTGCAAATCGCAAAACCAGGCCACTATCAGTGAAAATACACAGGGCTCCATTTCCCTGAAAAGACCCTGAACGGAATTGTTTCAAATTATCTGCTTAATTCCCGAGCAAACAGACACAAGCCAGACTTGTGAGCTGAGTGAACTGGGTTTGTTTCAGCCTGGTTGGGGCGAGAGTAGCGTAGTGTGGAACGAAGAACATCTTGCTATCCAGCTTGACTTGAATGAGGTGGAGTCAGGAAATGTTTTCATGTTGATTCATGCAGAACTGAAGTGTTTTACGTATCTTCAGTAGATATAAATATTATTGTAATTAATAAGATTGTGTTAGAAAATGTAGAAACGATTTGTTTAATTTTATTATAGTTTTTTCGGTAAAGTCACGTAGGTAAAAAATCAAAAATAAAATTAATAGAAGTAATAATAGAAATAAAATAATAAATAACGACGTTATTTCTATTAATACTTATATAAATTTTATTTTATTTTTTTACCTACGTGACTTTACCGAAAAAGCCTAAGAGTATGAATCCTTGCAGTCACGAAAGCTTCAAATCTAGAATCTATTATAGTTGTTGAGCAAAGATCCAACAGTTCAAAATAGGAAGTAGCAGGTATCAACAAGCCCATAACATGATGAGAAGACGACAATTACATAATATGATTCAACTTGTAAGAGATAAGAGATTGAGGTTCTTAAACTGAGCAAGGTTGGAGATCTTAGAAAACGAGATAAAAGGAGGGAATTTCAAAGTCCAAGAGTGCAGGGAAAGAAGCAGGATTAGAAATGTATTCACTTGCATTTCAATGGTTGAACACAAAGTAAATTCGACGTAAGATAATGAATGAGAACATACATGCAGTCTGGTAGACGTATTCCTCATCACTGGTGGTGGAATAAATCAGTGAATTCAGATTCAATATGAACGATGGTTAAAGCGCACGAAGGGTGATACATAGGCGACTGACCTCCAGTGAGCGAATGAATGAAGTGAATCATTGAGTGTGGGATCATCAAAAATCTGACTGCTTAAATGGGAATTGTATCGAGTAAAGTGAATTGGGGACAGAGTAGTCCCTACTCGATGTAATAGCAATATTCCAACTTTGGCCGAATTGTTGTATTTCATAGCAATTGATATAGTATATATAATATATCTAAATATTATACATATCTTGTTTCATAATTAATGTCCAGGAACAAAATACCCTCTTCTATACTCGATACTGTCTTCTCCCAATGCGTTAGAGGCCATAATGCACGTCACCTGTTGAATGTGGCTAAGTCAGTTGTGTCATGCAATCTGTGGTGCTGTGTTAAACATCACGGTATGAACAGTATTTGATCCCCTGCTGATTTTGTACGTTTGCCCACTGACAAAGAAATGATCAGTCTATAATTTTAATGGTAGGTTTATTTGAACAGTGAGAGACAGAATAACAACAACAAAAATCCAGAAAAACGCATGTCAAAAATGTTATAAATTGATTTGCATTTTAATGAGGGAAATAAGTATTTGGCCCCTCTGCAAAACATGACTTAGTACTTGGTGGCAAAACCCTTGTTGGTAATCACAGAGGTCAGACGTTTCTTGTAGTTGTCCACCAGGTTTGCACACATCTCTGGAGGGATTTTGTCCCACTCCTCTTTGCAGATCTTCTCCAAGTCATCTTCTTGGTCCTTTTGGTAAAGTCACCTAGAAGGGAAATAATAAAATAATAAAAATATAACATAATAAAATACAATTCTCCCGACGTTTCGGCCACAATGCAAGCAGCCGTCCTCATGTGAAGAACAGGTCTGTCGGAAAGACAGCATCTGAATGAACACCACCAAGCTTGGTAGCGTATATTTAAGCTGGGTTAGGGGAGGAAGGGCGCCTTGACAAAATAATTTGCATATCAACAGATGAATTTAGCATATTTATGGAAAATGCAGATATGGGATTAGTCACTACTTGTGGAATTTGTAGGAGGGGGGGGTCTCAAAGTCATTATGCCCGTGCATTATGTAGGATTAGCAGCAACAAAGGGAGGAGGTAGGGTTAGCAGTAATAAAGGGAAGGGATTTTAATAGTAAGAAGCTGCAGCAGCCAAACCACCACGTAAAAAAAACTATAATATTAACTACATCAATATCATTAATATACTAAATATACTCTCCAATAAGCTGAGCTACTAACAATAAGTCATACATTACAATTCTACGTCGCAAAAAATATAATATGCCTCCAGCTAAACTTTTTCCTTACATCACACCGATCTACCCCGTACTATGCACTGCCATAGACAAACCCAACATTAAATTATATACTGCATTACTATACACCACCCTATACCTTAGACTATACATTGTAATATTACACTATGTATTATTCTACTCACCCTACTGTATACCACACTGCTGTATATTTACTATACAATTACGATACTATATATTACCTTATATATTATATTAAACATTACACTTTTATACTATTTATTATTATACAATCTGCGATACACTATACCATTGACCGTCACGTGAAAGGTACTAAGAGGAAGCAACGAAATATGTCAATTCTCGCTTGCAACTTTCAGTAGCTAGCTGAGACCAGGCCGCTGTGTATTTGAATAGAGTCCTGGATGTACACCCACTACCGGAGTGGAAGAATAGCAGGCGCATCCTCTTTTCCATCACTATGTAGTCCAGCAGATGTTCTTGCTTGGACCCGGCATGCATCTATGATGTTGTGTGGATGCACCGATGCTGGAACAGCGTGTTGGTAATTACAAGCCCATGGGCTGCACAAAAGTATAGCAGCCTCCAACCGTTGTTTTTGAGCTGATCTGTCCGATGCCTTCCAATCACTCCAGACCAGGTGCCAGCATCATGACCTACTTCGGCATCAAAGCCACCCAACAAGATGACTATATCCCGATGGGCCACTTTAGCTAGCACCTGTGTAACGTAGTAATCCGGCAGGAGACGAGTGAAGGAGCAGCACTTCTCTTTATTGTTCACTCACGTAACACTGACACCATACAGCCTACACAAGGCGTGCCTGCACCGTTACTATCCCGAGCCTACACTGGCTACACTGCTCTGAGCCTACACTGGCTACACTGCTCTGAGCCTACACCGGCTACACTGCTCTGAGCCTACACCGGCTACACTGCTCTGAGCCTACACCGGCTACACTGTTCTCAGCCTACACCGGCTACACTGTTCTCAGCCTACACCGGCTACACTGTTCTCAGCCTACACCGGCTACACTGTTCTCAGCCTACACCGGCTACCCGACCACTGGCCCATCAACCCGGCCCTGATAAGGACGTCGGGCTGATGAGTACCCAGGGTCTCACCACCGGGCCACACAGAGACCCGGCCCTGATAAGGGCAGCGGGGCTAGGGGTCCCGGGGTCCTAGTCAGCTTCTCCGTCTTCGGTCTTCGCTGGTGTAAACTGCCTCCAGCGCTCCCGCACGCCGCCTTATATAAGGCGGGCTAATGCGGACCGTGATGTAAGCACCTACATGCGGACCGTGATGTAAGCACCCGCCCCGCGATGACTCGCTACACGCCGGCGCTTACCACCTCTACATCACCCCCCACCACATAGCTCACAGCCGGCCCGGCTGTAAAAACCCCCTTAATCAACACGATGCAGTCCCGATAACAACAGAACACAGTGCGCCCCCTAATAACAAAGTAACAATTAACAATCACAACGCAACAAGAACACGAATAACGCACACCCTCACAACGCCCCAATAAATAACCCAGCCCCTTAACACCCGCAAGAAGAACGCATAGACAGTGTCAACGAGAGAAAAAGAGAGAGAGAAGAGAAAAAAAATAAACATATGTACACAACCGACGTACCGCCGTCCCATGACTCACAACCGCGACCCGGCGCAACCAGACCCCCACCGTCACGAGAAGCAGCGTTATCTAGCGCGAGTCCGCTTGGCCGGGCCGTCATACGGCACCGGGCGAGTTTGTCCGACCGGCGGCCCCGGCGGTCGAGAAGGGCCGTGACTGGCTTCCCCGGATCCGCAGCTGTTGAGGGGATCCGACTGGCGGTGGTCAGCGGCCGTCAAATCCGAGACACCTGGAAGCGGGTCAGGTAGAGACATGTGAGGATCAGGTGGTGACGTCCCATTCCCCGAGTCAACGGACACATCGCATGCTCTTCCATTCTGACATGAAGGAAGGGTGTGTGGCGCCGTAAATGGTTTCAGTCGGGAGGGGTGAACATACCAACAACGCTTCCCCCACTTAATCTGAACAGACTGGGGCCGTGCAACCCGCACAATCTCGGCCGGGCCCCGCCATGGCCTCAAGAGTTTCGGGAACGTTGCCAACGGAGCCTGCGGACAGTGCAACCAGGCCTTCTCGCCCGGTTTCCACTCGTGCGTGTATGTCCGCCGTGCACGCAACCGCTCGTTCGCCACCTGGCGAGATCTCGAGTTGAGTGTCGCCGCTTCCCGGGCCTCGGCCAACCGAGCATTATTAAATTTGATGTGATCAGCCAATTTGGACTTAGTACAGGGTGCAGAAATCCCCAACTGGGCATCCACGGGCGGATTAGCCTCCCGGCCGTACATGAGAAAGAAGGGAGAATACCCCGTCGCCGCAAGGGGAGCCATCCTATAAGCGGCGAGGACACCTGGAATCTTCAAATCCCAATCCCCCTGTGCTTCGCATACCTGATGGCACAACATCGACACAATCGTTCTATGGAGCCGCTCCACCATCCCGTCTGTCTGCGGGTGGTACGGGGAAGTGCGCACCTTTTTAGTACCCAAAAAGGTCGCACACCTCACGCAATAGGACACCTGAGAAATTTCTTCCCTGGTCGGTCAGCAACCGCTCCGGGGCACCTTTGTCCAACACATAGCCCTGGACAAAGGCCTCGGCCACGGCCGCCGCCGATTGGTTGGCAAGTGGCCAAGCCATGGGCCATCGGGTAAAATATTCGACGCCAACCAGCAGGTACTTGCTACCCCTAGGTGTCACTGGGAAGGGTCCCAAAATGTCCAGCGCAACAAGTTCATTGATGCGCGAGACCTGAATGGATTGCAATGGCGGATTAGCCACGATGGGCGGCGGTTTCCGTTGGGCACACTGCACACACCCTTTAAGTATGGTGGACACATCGCCCCCCATGCCCGGCCAATAATAATCACGCTGGAGCAAAGCGAACGTTTTGTGAAACCCCAAATGCAACAGACGTTCATGAGCGGCCAGAACAACCCTACCCCGCATACCAGAAGGCACGACCAGCCTATGGCGTAGGGAAGCACCGTCCCATTTCATAAGGAGGCCCTGTTTAATTAGCCATGAGTCGACGCCAACCGCACCCTCCCTGGAGCAATTCGCCTTGCGGCGCAGTGCGAGAAGGGAGGCGTCGGCCATTTGGAGGCGGCCCCACTCAACGAGAGACACGGAGAGCAACGAATCCCCGCCCGTCGGAGAGAATGGTACGTCGGACTGTGGCGCATCAGCCGCGGTGAGCAGAGCTGGCGGGGGTCCCGCAATTTGAGGTTTACACCGCCCCGATCCCAAAAGACATGCACATTCCGCACGTGGTGGCAGTCACGACAGGGCGTCCGCGTTTGTATGACGCACCCTCTTACGGTAAGTAGTCGTAAACTGGTAGTCCTGGAGGACCTCCAACCAGCGAGATAACTGACCCGAAGGCTGGGCGACGCGCAGCGCATATTGAAGTGCCGCATGGTCCGTACGAACCGTAAAGTGTCGTCCGTAGAGGTATGGTCGAAATTGTTGAACAAAAACGACGATAGCCAGTAACTCGCGCCGAGTGACACAGTAGCGTTGTTCCGCCGGCGACAACACCCTGCTACCGTAGGCGACGACGCGTTCGACCCCCCCGACCACTTGGGAGAGCACCACACCAATGCACGTGTTACTGGCGTCCGTGTCAAGCAAGAACGGTGTATTGAAATCAGGGTAACACAGGGGCGGAGCTCCCACCAAGGCGTCCCGAAGGGAGCAGAAGGCGGCCTCCTCCTCCGGTCCCCAACGAAACTTAACACCTTTCGCCGTCAAAGCATGCAGGGGCTTGGCGATGGTGGCAAACCGCTCGACAAACCGGCGGTAATAGGAGGCAAACCCAATAAAACTGCGGACCTCGCCGACAGTAGTGGGCGTTGGCCAAGAACCGACACACTGCGTCTTAGCGGGATCAGTGGAGATCCCCGAACGGCTGGCGATATGCCCCAAATACCGTACAGATTCCCGAAGCAGGTGGCATTTCTGCGGTTTAAACTTTAACTTAGCGGACCGCATCCTGAGGAACACTGCCCTCAACCGTTGGAGGTGCTCCTCGAACGTTCTAATGAAAACGATGACGTCATCCAGGTAAATTAAACAGGTATCCCATTGAAGGCCCGACATAACCAATTCCATTAACCTCTGAAACGTGGCGGGGGCGGAATGGAGTCCCATTGGTAACCGATTGAACTCAAACAGGCCGACAGGCGTGCGAAACGCAGTTTTGGGCTTTGACACCTCGTCAAGGGGCAGTTGCCAGAATCCCGACAGCAGGTCTAACGTCGAAAAGTATCGTGCCCCCGCTAAAGCATCCAGGGATTCGTCCATTCTGGGGAGCGGATATGCGTCAGCCACAGAGATCTTATTTAGGCAACGAAAATCGACGCAAAAGCGCAGGGACCCATCGTGTTTTTTCACAAGCACGATGGGGGCCCCCCACGGACTGGATGAGGGCGAGATAATGTCGGCAGACAGCATGTCATTGACGGCCGATTGAACATGCTCTTTTTCGGCCGGGCTTAGCCGGAATGGATTTTGCCGAATGGGGGCCGCGTCACCCGTGTCAATGTGGTGACATAAGAGGTCAGTACACCCAATGTCAAATTTATGTTTGCTAAAAACGTCCGAAAACTCAAGTAGCAGGCCACGCAATGCCCCCAACTGTGAGCTAGACAGGTCGCAGGATCCGGCACACAGCGAGTCCAACCACTCCCCATCACTCCCTGATTTAAGATGCGGGGCAGGAGCAGAATCAACTTGCGCAATCAGCTGGTCACCCACAGGCACCGGTGCCGCATGAGCAAGCACGGTACCCTGTGGAATGACAGCCGCTCGCGACCCCGCATTCAAAACCACCACGAAAGGGTCCCTGTCTCACCGCACCATCATCTGAGCCACCGCCAAATCCAAGCCCCTGACAGCTGCGTTAGACGGACCCAACAGTACACCCTGCTCCGTCGTACCCACTTCAAAAGGCTTCTGCAACCGTAGGGGTACCAGCATTTGCGATCCCGGGGGTACGCGCACCGTCTGGGTAACCCTCGCACGCACCGTCGCGCAAACCGTGCGTAATTTGGTAGGGGCAGATAAGAATGCTATGCGGCGGCCTGAGGGAAGCTCGATGCAACCCTGGTCAATTAGTATTTTAATGGGCATTTTAGCCAGAAAATCCGTACCCAACAAGCAGGGAACCGCAAGGGAAGAAGAGACCAAAATATGTCCCGATAACCTAATATCCCCGATGCGAATAGCTGCCCGGATCTGACCCACAATCCCCAAGGATCCCCCATTCGCCGCATAGCATGGAACGTCTACCGGGAGTAAGGGTCGACATTGAACAGGTAGAATGTTATATATAAGGTCGGAAATGACCGTTGCCGACGCCCCCGTGTCAATCAAAACCCGCACCTCAACCCCGTCAATCGACCCAGCTACTACGGACGAACCGGCCGATGCGGCTACGACCCTATGGGCCAGCTCAGACCACTGACCCGGTCCGAGTTCCCGTACGAACCCCCCTCCCCGCACTGAAGCATTTGCCAACTCGCGCGACCCGACAGCCGTAGAACGGTGACCTGTGTGCAATGTGTGAGTAGGCCGAGCATGTGTAGTGCCGCGACTTGCCGGGGGCTGTTGGGACGACTTGGGGCCTTGGGCGTCGTCCGGACGAGGTCCCGTGGCGCCTCGACGTGGAGCCTGGCACCCGGATGCGACGTGGCCTCGAAGGCCGCAGTTGTAGCACCTGATGAGCGGCGTCGCTGCTTTCGGTTGCTCCAGCTTGCGGGGCGCTCGCAGGGGCGACCGAGCACCCGACCTCCAGTCGTCCGCCCGCGCCGTGGTGAAGGCCTCCTCTTGGGGTAGAGCGTCTTGGGGTTCACAGGGTGGCGTAGCTGATGCAGGAACGGAGGCTGACGCGCAGACAACGGGTCGCTTCCGCTTGAGGACCTCGTGTGCATGGATGCTCGTAGCAACCCGCAACGAACATATGTCCACTTCGTCAGCCGCGTTAATGGGAACCCCCAAGTCCTGTGCCAATGCCAGAAGCTGCTCCGTGACCATGGCGTCTTTGCCCTCCTCGTCCATTCGAGGAAAGGCGGCGTCGGCCAAAGCCAGAAGCGCAGTGCGGTAGGTGAGAGGGGTTTCAGCATCACCCTTCCGGCGAGCGTAGAACTGGTGGCGGCAGGCCGACGGTGGTCCGTAGACCCTGGCCATAAGACGGAGCGCGGCCTGTAGCGTAGAGCGCCCGGCCCTCGAAGTCGACCGGAAGGTGGCGAGAGCATCGTCGTCCAGAGTCGCCGGAAGCGCACGTAACGCCGTGGCGTCGGACCACCCCGACATCTCCTGATGAGCGAGGAACCTCCGTTGGAAGGCTCCCCAATCATCTCCCTCAGCTTGGAAGACCGTCAACGGCGGTAGCCGCTGATGAAGCGCCTGCTCTTCCTCTGATTGCAGAAGGCCCCCTGCAGCACCATCGCACCTGGCAGCCGTGGGCCCTTCCATGGGCTGGTGCCGGCAACGCCCGGCGCACGCCGATGACGCGGGAGGCGGCCCGTGGAAGTCGTCGGCCACGTGGTGCTCCTGGTTCCCGCCAATCGACAACCCAGGCGGGAAATTGGCGCCAATTTCAGTGTCCGTGGCGGGAAGAAGATTTTGGCGCCAATCCGTGGCGCGGGGAGTGGTGCTGGGGCGAGCCGGCGTTTGGCGCCAATTCTCCTCCCTCCCGGCGGTTCTATCTCCTCCCGAAGCCGTGATCTCCGCCAAAATGGAGGCCGCGGCAAGCAGCAACTCGGCCAGGCGGGAGTGCGCGTCCCAGAGCCCATCTTGAGAGTGGAGCGGCGTGTCGGCCATCTGCGACGGGAGCTGCGGCGTCGGCATCCCCTCTGCCTCTCCCCCCGAAGCTTGGTGAGCCGGCCCCTCCTGGTCGTCCTCCTGTTCGCGATCGTGAGTACGCACAGTCTTCCTGGTATCCATGCCGGGAAGACTGTTTCACTTCTGACACCAGTTGTAACGTAGTAATCCGGCAGGAGACGAGTGAAGGGGCAGCACTTCTCTTTATTGTTCACTCACGTAACACTGACACCATACAGCCTACACAAGGCATGCCTGCACCGTTACTATCCCGAGCCTACACTGGCTACACTGCTCTGAGCCTACACTGGCTACACTGCTCTGAGCCTACACCGGCTACACTGCTCTGAGCCTACACCGGCTACACTGCTCTGAGCCTACACCGGCTACACTGTTCTCAGCCTACACCGGTTACACTGTTCTGAGCCTACACCGGCTACACTGTTCTCAGCCTACACCGGCTACACTGTTCTCAGCCTACACCGGCTACCCGACCACTGGCCCATCAACCCGGCCCTGATAAGGACGTCGGGCTGATGAGTACCCAGGGTCTCACCACCGGGCCACACAGAGACCCGGCCCTGATAAGGGCAGCGGGGCTAGAGGTCCCGGGGTCCTAGGCAGCTTCTCCGTCTTTGGTCTTCGCTGGTGTAAACTGCCTCCAGCGCTCCCGCGCGCCGCCTTATATAAGGCGGGGCTAATGCGGACCGCGATGTAAGCACCTACATGCGGACCGTGATGTAAGCACCCGCCCCGCGATGACTCGCTACACGCCGGCGCTTACCACCTCTACACCTGTAACAGGAGCCTGGGGCTTGCAGTTTCCCACACCTCACCGCTATGCTCCCACACCCCCTTCATTTTTTTTTCACCAGAAGATGCACTCCCTGTTGTTAGGCAGTCTTCTGCTTCGAGTAGAGGACTGTCCACCCCTCATAGTGGCTGGAGCCAGTCCACCGTACATCCTGACTACCAGTCCCGAAAGAGGAGTAGCAGCCTCTCCTCCACAGTGAGCGTTCGAACATTTCACGTGGCCACTCGCAATGGCTTCTTACTGTTTTTGGAGGAACCCCAATGGTAAGGATTCAGTCTCCTGGCTCCGCCAAATGGAGTTTGGCCACGAGACGTTATAGAAGCCTGTCCTCCGGCACAAGTTTAGTTAGATTATTGACATGTGTAGAGGTGGTACGTACCGGGGTGTAGCGAGCCATCGCGTAGCCGGTGTCTTCATCACGGTCCGCACATGGGTGGCTACACCGACGTCCACATTAGCCCCGCCCCTCGGGGGGCAGAGGGCTATATAAGGCAGTGCGCGTGAGCGCTCGGGGAATCGTTGGAGCCAGTGAAGAATGAAGATGGAGCAAGCTACATAGGACCCTGGGACCCCTAGCCCCGCTGCCCTTATCAGGGACGGGACTCTGTGTGGCTCAGTGGTGAGACCCTGGGTACCCGCGGCCCGACGTCCTTATCAGGGCCGGGTTGATGGGCCAGTGGTTGAGACCCGTACCCTGGCTAAGTCGGGTCAGATAGCCTCCTCTAGGAAGTACATAGCCGGAGGACCTGAGAGCGTAGCCGGTGTCAGGCACGCGTAGCCGTAGGCTGTGTTCCTAGGCTGTATAGCTGACTGTTTCTGTAGGGTGTTATAATAAGTACGTGCTGCCTCCGTCAACTCGTCTCCTGCAGTATTTTCAACATTACACATGTATTTTAGTGGTATTTGTGTTGAAGGTGGAGTGGTTACCAACCCCTCACACCCATCTAGAGCCCCGGTTTTGCCACTATGGTGGCGATACCACCATGAACGGGTATCGCCGATTTTGGAATTGGCCTTTCCTGGATGGCATTGCTCACATCCACCACAGCGTTGCCGTCCGGCACCAGTGAGGAGACAGGGGGTTGTTTATGCTGGACACATGAACACGCACACACATATATTTAAATGAACACGCACACAAACATAAAGACCCCCCGTATAGGCTTAACAGACTGTAGGGGCAAGTGCTGTTAGCGAGCACCTATGAAGGCCGGAACGGTAAACGAGGAGGTGGGTGCCAGCACCACGCCCGACCGCCTTTGTCTCCCAAGTGGCGATGTTTATACACCGCACCAGGTACTCATTTCAGGCTGAATCGACCTAGGGGAGGCCCAGTACCGGTTCAGATAATCGTCACCGGTGTTGACCGTGAGCGGGAATCGAACTCGGGTCACCAGGTTCATAGCGCAGCGCGCTACCGCTCCCCACCCACACACATACACACACATGGACATGGACACATACACATGTGAACAAAGAAACACATACAGAAACATACACATGAACATATCATATATCCACACACAACACAGGAACATGCACACACATACACACACATCAATATACAAATACATCAACATACACACACATATTAACATTCACATATATACACATGAACACACACACATATACGCACACATGAACAGACACACACAATGACAAACCAGTTATAAGGAGTTCACCCCCATCGGTGGCTCTGACGTCAGAAGAGGAAATTCATTCCACGTCTGCTGTTGTTGCTGCTGGTGATTGAGTGAATCCCCAAAACAGGATTTGATGTTTTTAGAAAGTAATACGCATAGTTTGTTTTCCATCCCCCGCACCTCCGATTAGCACGGTTGGCCACATACGGTGCGAAAAAAGTTCAACATACAGTATATACATAAACTCACACAGAGACCCATCAACTCACACAATGACCTATAGACTCACACAGAGACCCATAAACTCACACAATGACCTATAGACTCACACAGAGACCCATAGACTCACACGGAGACTCAAAGGCTCACATTGAAGCCCATAAACTCACATAGAGACCCATAGACTCGCACAGAGTCCCACAGACTCGCATAGAGACGTATAAACTCACACAGAGACTCAAAGACTCACATAGAAGCCCATAAACTTACATAGAAACCCATAGACTCAGACAGAGACACGGACACTCACACAGACATAGTTTGTTGTCCTCCCATACCTCATATAAAGTTATAGCGTACATATTGTTTATACGGGGGTTAAAAAAAACATCCTCAGCTATTTTAGTAAAAGTGAGTCGTAGCTTGCAAAGCCACCCCACCAACGTTGAAATGGTGAATCGGTCGTTGCGCCACCTGGGAGCGTGTTGCATGGGCTGGGACGTTGTGCAGCTGTCTGGAACTCACGATGCGAGAGAGAGAGAGCGCCTCTCTATCTCCAGTGCTCCTGTATTTAAGACCCCGTGGGCTGAACACAACATCCGACTGTAGTGGTTTACCGGGCTGCAGTGCGGACTTGGATTCTGAAGCCTAAACGCTCAACTCCAGTCCTTTAACTGGACGGTGTCTTGTGCTTTATGAATGTCGATTTAACCCAAAGTAGTAGGAGGCTTTTGCCACCAACATTATTTATGATAGATAATTTTTTTAATATGGGAGTAAAATGGCGTAAGTATCAATGTCGTTTACCCGACATAGCCCATTCAGTAAAGGTTTGTCACGTAAACAAAACGTGGCCAATTAGTTTCTACTTCAGCGCTAACGGGTTGTGTGTTGGTTGAGTAAATCTAGTGCAACATGTAGAATATTGAGTCACCGTGACGTTTCACTAGTAATTTACATCAACCATCATCATCATTTGGCGACTTTTGCCAGAATATGAAGAGATATCTACCTTACTTTTGGTCTTAAATAGAGAAACGTAGCGTCATCACTGTGAGGCAATCAGAGAGCAGAGGGCGTTTATTGTAACCCTATAACAATGGATTATGTTAATCTGAAACAGATGGCTTAATCACAGTTAATCAGTATTGTGATGCCTTTACAAGGCATACAATTGTACGGTGTATTACTTAATAATAGGCTTCCAAGCAGCGCTAAGCCTGAAGCAGTCAGAACAGTCAAAGTGATTTGTATTTCTCTCAATTTCAATGGCTTCTCGAATTAGTCTTGTGTGGCAAATTAGGAATGGATCACTCTTTAAATTATGTCATTGTGCAGCAAGGGAATAAAGTGTGGGTCTGTGAAAGTCTTGATGTGCTGGGCAGTGCATCAATACATGTGTGTACAGCAGCATTTGATGACTGAGTTCTTGGCCAAATGATAATTAGTGTTACATAACCAAATTAACGTTATCAGAATCAATTGAATGCTCTTGTTAACAAGCTTGTTCTGCAAATGCCAACAGTTGTGTTTGCGAGTGCTTAATATTTATTCGGTGTTCTTTAAGTCCCATACAAATGTAGTGTTGTTCTATGGAAACACACACTTGTTCTTGGAGGCAACGCGTTTAATTAACGACCCAACAGGCTAACTACGTAAACATACACTTCATCCTCCTTAACGGGGTAACTAGATAACCGGGTCAGGCCAGCGACGCCTGCCTGACCCACGACGCCGAGCGTGACGACAACCGAAGATCGACGAGACAGAGGACCCAGGCTTGACTCCACAGACGAGTAAAGAACACTCTCGGGACAGCCCCCTCATGCTCCTGGGCGTGGCTCCGCCTTCGGCCACGCCCCCTTCGAGACCTTTCTCGAAGGATCTCTGTCCCGGTCACGTGCCCTCTCGGGTTAACTCAGGCTACCACGTCCTCACTTGCCCTCTCTCAGTCCATCACCACGACTATGCCGCCTAGGGCTGGCTGACATGCTGTGCTAGGCTTTGGCAAGGTAAGGTAATTTACCCTTTTTACAGGGTAAAAGGGTAAAGGTGTCGACGTGCCAAGGGGTAAGGTAAAGGGTAGGGTAAAGGTAGCTCGGAAGAATTACCCAGTAATGTAAAGGTAGCGCAACGTATTACCTGGTAAATACAGGTACCTTGTTTACCGCTAAAAGCTTTGTGGCGCAGTCCGTGACCTCCATTTATTAAGTAATATTTAAAAAAACTTTTAAAAAATAGTTTTATTAAATTAACTAGTAATAACTCCACGACTCAAGGAAGTGGCCCTGAAGCTTGCCATAATGTAAGGGGCCGTGGCCAATTACAGCCAACGTGAGTTTACCGTGGACAATTAGACCCAAGCCGAAACATAATATGTAAAAAAGAATGTTGAAAAATACTGTATATATATTTTTTATGATAGAATATAGTATTGTCATCAGTATGACATAAGTATAGCAAGTTATCAGTCGATACCACATTGGAAAGTGGGTTAAAATTGAGTTACAAGATTTGAGGATACAACAACGACAACAATGACAACAACAACGCCGACAAGCGTGTAAAATTGGAATCATCGGGAGTATTCTATATGAATAAAGCGCTCTACCTAGCATTTGCCATTATAAACCTTTTTCATGTGTAGTACCCCAGTAATTACCCTGTAATTGGGTCATTTGTATGGGGTAAGGTTAAAAGGTAGGGTAAAGGTAGGCTCGTTGATTTGATCTTTTACCTTACCTTGCCGAGGCCTATGCCGTACTTACTCTGGTGCTAGTGTAATGGGTTCCAGAGACACTTGTAGAGGTAACTTCTTTATTACGATACACCACTCCAACAGTCCTGATACTCTGTTAAAGCCTAGGGACACAGCCTAGGGACACAGCCTCCTCCTAGCGTGCCTGACTCTGGCTACGCTCTGGGGTCCTCCGGCTACAAGTACCCTAGGGGAGGCTACCTGCCCCGACCCAGCCAAGGTGCGGGTCTTGACTCTGGCTTCCGCGGACCTCGCACTTACAAGGGTGTAGAGCCGGGAGTCCCAGACTCTCACCACTGGCCCGCACAGGGTCCCAGCCCTTACAAGGACAAGCGGGGCGAGGGGGTCCAGGGTCCTAAGCTGGCTGGTCTTGGCTCTTGAGCTGCAACTGGCCCCGATCGGCTACGGAGCGGCCCTTTTATCCCTCTTGCCCATCGAGGGGTGGGGTTGTGTGGGATCCCAGATACCCCACAGCCACCCGTTGGTGGTGCCAAGGGGCTTAGCTGTCTGGGCTGTCTGGGATCCTAAGGCCCGGCGCCGAGGGCTTAGCTGCCTAGGATCCGAGAGCCCCCAGCAGACCCCCCCTCTTGGGCTGGCACAGTAGCCCCTCCCCTGGGGATCCGAGGTACCTGCAGATGGGCCCTGTCCACCACTGCCGGTAAGTGTGGCCCAACTACGGCACTACAATAAAGAGAGGCTCCAGACGCACAGTTCCACGCCTGTAACAGTAGCTGGCTCGAACACCCTCGTGACGCCATTTACATTACTACAAATACACGATAGCAATGAATCCGGTACACACCTTCTGTTGATCACTTCGGCAGCTCCTCTTTAGTTCAAGATGCTAGGTTTTTTGTATTTTTCACCATTGTGATCATCATCAGCGCGCGTGAGTTCATTGTGAATGAGTGAGTGATCTTGTTTTTTATCCTCCTGTAGCTAAAAACTAAACAGGCAAAGTGTGAATCTGGCATTCACCAACAACATCCCAGTTTAATATGCAGTAAGCTTTTGTGACCAATATTATCAATAATAGAGTTTTTTTGGGTTAGAGTGCGTAAATATAAACTGCTAAACACCACCTGATACAGCCAATTACTAATGTTTGTTACGTTAACAAAACATGCCAAATCGTTACTAGTGCAGCACACCAGTGTGTTGGAGAGTAAACCCACTACGTTTTGTTTACGTTACAAACCTTTACTAATTTAATGATACATTTATATTTACGCAATCTCACCAAAAACAAAAACCTATATTATTATATATTTAATGTTGCTTCCAACACTTACATGAATAATGTACACAAATTACAATTATATTTACGCTAACCTAACTATTTTTAGGTGATTTTACCGAAAGAACCAAAGAGAAACTTTTACATTGTATTGCTATTGTTCTTTCGGTAAAGTCACTTAGGTATAAAATAAAAGAAATCACGACGTTTAGGGCGCAACACAAGCGTCCGTCATCAGGTGGGAAAGCATGGTCTGCTGCTGAGGCGAACTGTTTAAAAATGTTTGAAATGATGTTAATGTGAGAAATTAGCATGCAACTGTAGAAAAGAAGAAGATAAGGAAAGCGGCCTCCTCGACGAGGGCGCGGTAGTGGCTGTGTTAATGTGAGAGATTAGCATGATGTTAATGTGAGAGATTAGCATGTAACTGTAGAAAAGATGGAGAGCAGCCTCCTCGACGAGGGAGTGCAACCCAACGGGTGTAATCCAAAGGGCCTGTGAGTATGAGAGTGCAATCCAAAGGCATGAGAGTGCAATGCAATGGACACGTGAGCATGAGAAATCTAAAAGAGAGGCATAGAGAGAGACACACAGAGAGTGAGACACAGAGTCGAAATAACAGCGGAACATAGGCAGGTAGGATGGAGACATCACAGTCAGTTAAGACTTTACCTGGTTAATAACGTCCTTCCAATGTTTGCTCAGTTTGTACCCATCTTCTCGGTTGAAGTTGTGTCTGTGTTTATACATCTGGATGACTTCATGAACAAATCTCTGAAGGTAGCAAGTAGGTTTGCAGAGTACCTCCGTCTTGGAAAAATACATGTCGTGTGAGCCCACAGCGTGAAAACAATGATCGGCAATGACCGTGTTTCAGATCTGCCTTGTGTTCACTGACGCGGTCCGAAACATGTCGTTTCGTTTCCCCAATGTAGCTGCTGCCACAACCACAACTCAGTTTGTAGACACCAGGGAATTGCATGTCAGGAATCACATATTTTACAGATGGGATTAAATCACAAATTTTGTATACTGTATTGAAACGAACCTGGATCTTGTGTTTGTTTAAGATTTTGGAAATCTTTTTGGTAACCCCTGCTATGTACGGTAAAGTGATGATTTTGGTTGGATCCTCAGAAGGTTGTCTCCGCATGGCTGGGGAGACAGCTTTGCGGATTGTACGGTCCGAGCTTCCGTTCATCCTGAGGGCTTGGTGTACGTGCTCCAACTCACTGGCTTGGTAGTGCTGGTCAAAGATGCAACGGGCCCTATGGTGTAGTGTTTTAATTAGGGAATTCTTCTGGGCTGGATGGTGGTGGGAGTAAGGCTTTAGATAGGCATCCGTGTGGGTGGCTTTCCTGTAAACCGAATGTCCCAACGAGCCATCAGGTCTCTTCTCGATCAAAACATCAAGGAATGGTAGCTTGCCATCCTTTTCCACTTTCATGTTGAATTTGATGGATGGGTGTATGGAATTGATGTGGTCGAGAAATTGGTTTCGTGCTAGCAGGCCACGTGGCCAGATGACGAACGTGTCATCTACGTATCTCTTCCGCAAGGATGGGCGTAGTGTTGATGTCTGGATGGCATCTGTCTCAAGTTTCTCCATGAAAACATTCGCTACCACTGGCGATAAGGGAGAACCCATTGGGGTACCCTCATTCTGTCTGTAGAATGTACCCTTGGGCTACACCCATTTCAAACCTTTTAAAACAGTCTGACTCAGCAGCAGACCATGCTTTCCCACCTGATGATGGACGCTTATGTAGCGCCCGAAACGTTGTGAAGTATATTTTTTTATACATACGTGACTTTACCGAAAGAACCAAAGAGTATGGATTCCTGTAGTCACGATAGCTTCAAATCAAAATAGTATAATTGTTAAATCTTGATATTTTCGCCTGAGGACGACCGCTTGTGTTGCGATTGAAACGTCATGATTAAATTTTTTCTACCCACGTGACTTTACCAAAAGAACCAAATCGTATAACTATTTTTTGATGATTAATTTCGGCTTAAGAGGAAATCCATGAGTTATTAATTTATGTAAAAATTTTAGGTGTCGCACTTAATCCGCAAATTGGATAAACCCGCATAGGTATGATTTAGAGTCTACCGTATAAGTTTAAATATATTTTAAGAAGTAATCCATTATGCATATAATTGCATTTAGTCCCTCGGTTAATGTATTTTATTCCAATCCAACAAAAACTACTGGTTAACCGAAATAACTATTAATCGAATATAGGAATTACACGTTATAAGTAAAACATCACTGAGTCTGCAGGAGAGTAGCTGTTTTTCCACTGCCCAAAAACAGAAAACCGTACATATATAATCGATTATACATTGGATCATCGATTATCTGGCGGCTTTGGAGGAAAAGATGGCGCCGGATTTTCAAAAATGACACATAATCACTAAATCATAATATGTTTAAATAGTAACATTTTTAAACATTATTGCATAACCTTATGTTTTTAGGTGTTGTGTCTGTTTTTGTTTGTGTTTTACATGTGTTTACTCTTTGAAGTCGGCATACACAAACATACAAATTGACACAAATAAATATCCACACGATTACAGATCCTTTATTTATGGCAGACGAAAACCCCCGTGGAAAATAAAGAAAAAAAGCCACACGCTGGGCCCCTCGGACATTAACGTGGGAGGAGCGCTCTTAAAAAGTAGTTCCCCGTCAACCGACGGGCGTAGCGTCGCCGTGTCACCGTATCACTCCGCGTTACTGCTTCACCATAACCGCTGAGCCATCATGCAGTCTTGAGAAAGAACTTTGCCCGTCAACCTCTCAGAAACCGCGTTACAGCAACGGTGGCGCACGCTCCGCGTTATGACGGTACACACGTTCCGAGTTATAACGGGACACAAGTTTCGTGTTATAATGTTAAGCGTTCTGTGCTATAACGTTGTGCACGTTACGCGTTGTAACGTTGTGTGCATTCAGCATTATAACTGCGTGCGTATTCCTTATTACAGTGCGCGCGTTCCGCGTTGTAACGGTACGTGCGTTCCACGTCATAACAGGCAGCGCGTTACACATTGTAATGGTGTGCATTCCGCATTGAGTGAAAAGTGTTTTGAAATGGAAGAAGCACGTTATATAGTGGAAGCGATGACTCACCACACGTGTAACTTTGAGCAAATAATATGTAGACAGGCTTAATCAGAACATTTACAAGTTCTACAAAATGTAATCACTTTCAAGGTGTTCTATTGCAGTAGGGGCCACGTGAACCTACTTGATAGATGGTGCAGTGAAAACTATTGACTACAATCCCATTTCTAACTTCGTTGTTAAGTCACAAATAATTCCCAACAAGCGTGCCCTGTGTGTGCGTGTGTATGTATGTACTTTGAACGTCTTTCGCACCATACATAGCCAACCGTGCGAATCAGAGGAGGGGAAGGACCACAAACTATGGGTCTCTGTGAGAGTCTTTTGATCTCTGTGTAAGTCTACGGGTCTCTGTGAGTCTACGGGGTCTCTGTGTGAGTCTATGGGTCTCTGTGTGAGTCTAAGGGTCTCTGTGCGAGTCTATGGGTCTCTGTGTGAGTCTATGGGTCTCTGTGTGAGTCTATGGGTCTC
>JAAXLI020001252.1:40225-57016 GCA_014621495.2 Entosphenus tridentatus | reverse complement strand
CCCCCCCCCCCCCCGTGGTTGGATCAATAAAAATTATTAAAAAATAAATTAACGCATTTTGTGTGATAGAATGCGTGTATTATACGTGTAATAAATATTTTAGTCATCAATGGATGCCTCATTATATGACCCAGCTGGGGCGACTAAAATGCTTGCCGCGATGACAATACAAAATGGTTAATTTTGAACAGAAATGTGGTATTTTGCTAATATTTTATTCAATTACAAATGAAGTAGCCTATTTTCTCTATGTGATTGAACAGACGCTGCTTAGGATGCCCACGAATTGGCAGGAAGTAATCCGGGCAAACAAAGTGAAACTGATCGCATGGATCAGCCAAGACCCTTCCTACCTGCTGGACGATCTGGACTCTAACGCCTTCATTGAAAGAAGCATATACAAACGTGCCGCGGAAATTACTGACTCTAGGAGTCAGTCTCGCTTCCTGGTCGACCACTTCATTGACAATGAGGAGGAGGATTGCAAGAATCTCCTGCAGTCGCTCAAAAATGTGGAGAGCGGCTACCCTCGGGAGCTTCGCGAATGGATTGACAGACTCGGTAAGTACCCGTTGAGATTCGAAAATTTAAATCGTGAAAGTCAGAGGTGAGGAACATTCTCCTGAGGGCGGAACTGTCCTTTGTACAGCCCTGCCATCTAAATACTTTTTGCTTGTCCTGTATTTTTTTAAATATATGACGCACCTTCATTTAAGGCATTTTATAGATTAATATAAGATCCTGTCGGTGGGTCGGCCACATTCATAGGCACCTCAGTCACTTCTCTCATACTTCTTCATTCATCCCTGGCAGTGACAGAATTGACAATGCATGCTAAAATTAGTTTGCGTTGTTTTTCTCTACCCAACTCATACATAATTAGTCCGGCTTAGACAATTGCAGTGGTGGAGACATGTCATTCGTGGACGATGTACTTCAAAGTGGTGGCTTCTAGTGGCCGGCGTTGATAGAGCATGCGTTAACTTGATTCGTGCGTTAAATAGTGTGCCGTCTCTTTTAAGTGTTGAGAATTAATGCCCGAAGGTGCAATTGAGGAATGCGTCACCGCAAGCACTCTGCACTCCTCTGTCTCTCAATGGGACCACGTCACAAATCGCACATTTATTCTGATTCTACCATCACATTAGTGGCATCGATGTGCAAGACAATGCTGACAATTACACGCCTGCCTTAACTTAGCTTTCGTTCTACACCCTCCTTGATCAATTCTGCTATTCGGTCTGAAGCGAAGGTAGAGAGTGGGGTGGTGAAATCATGGGCGGCATGGGGGGGGGGGGGTCGGACGCCCCTTCCCAAACTGGACACCTTTATTTATCTAGTTTCAGTAATTTACAATTAAGATTTGATTTGTGAGAGATAAAATGAACCTCTGTCACTCCCACCCCCAAATATAAGAAGTCAACCTCCTCCTATGGGTGAAATGCAGTCAATCATCCATGACGAGGTGAAACGGGGAGCACCTTCGCGGGAGGAATCAGTCCGGCTTAGTTTGATGCTCAAGCTCTTAGGGAGTGGAAATATCTTTTCACTGATCTCCAGAGATGGATTAGCAGCTCGTGAATTATTTTGAAAATCCAGCCACTCCGTGCGAAAAATCCACCGCCATTCAGATCAAATGGCGGGGGGTGAGCGATGGCAGAAACCCTTTAAATAATAACATTTCCACTAACTAATAGGTTATGACACTGTACTTTAATATCACGGTTCGTTTTGAATGGCCAACTAGATTTTTTTTCGGTAAAGTAACGTAGGTAAAACATTTATATAAATTAAATCACGACGTTTCGGGCGCAACACAAGCGTCCTTATTCAGGTGGGGGCAACTTAGCGCTTAAGCTGTGTGCTTTCGCTTAAGCGGTTGTGCTTTCGCTTAAGCGGTGTGCTTTCGCTACGTTGTCCCCACCTGAAGAAGGATGCTTGTGTTGCGCCCGAAACGTCGTGATTTTTATTTTTTTATTTTTTTACCGACGTGACTTTACCGAAAAAACTAAAGAGTATGAATCCTTGCAGTCACGAAACCTTCAAATCTAGAATTAGATTTTTTTTTATTGCATGGATCTGACATGTACTGCTTTAAATGCTCTCAATGTGTATGATAAGACATTTAATCGTTGCATTTTTGCAAACTTGAATGCAAGAACAATATAAATATAATGCGCATTATTTGTAAAAACGTGTACTATGTGCACAGGTAATGGGAACACGTTTCAACAAAACATACTCAGCAAGATTAGTGATGCAAAAAAATTGAAAAAAGGACGTTCCAGGTAATTAATCTTGCACTTAAACAACCGTGATGATGATGATGTTTCTTATTTTGATGAAGACACCAATGATTGCGCATGTGATTTTGTTGAATAAATGCAATCCAAAGTCCATATGTATTTACTACCTTATATAAAATCCAACCTTCACAGCAGTCCCTGACGTTGCCGAGTGATTACCTTTTTCAAAGCAATATTTTTGACGAATGTGAGCTCTTTTATCATCATTATTTGTGCATGTGTACCACTGACAATGCACTATCACCAAATAACCTTTTTACCTGATAAAAATTGTGGTGTTCGGCTAACTGGATTTACATTTTGGCATTCTGTAACTTACTACTAATAAGGAATGGAACATTTTTGTTGATAATGTAATTCATAAAAAAAACATTTAATGAAGAAAATCGTCTAAAAATTCCTACACGGCAGTGGCAACTCACAATTGAACTCAACACGTGCCAAGGTTTGTTCTTGTAGTCTCAGTGCCACCAGCCCAGAAAACGGGGACAACCAACACGAATACACGCCGACTCCAGTAAGGAATTGCAGTGAGGAATCGGCATGGAAGCCTGGAGGGAGGGCAATGTTATGACCCTGTCATCTGGCACATGACGGGGGCCCGCGGTTTGGCATGGGGCTGAACGGGCTGCGGCGGATGACCAAAAGTGTCAGCGCTACGAGCCATTAATATCCCGTATTAAACCACCGGTACTGTCAATGATGTGTAGCTCCCGTGCGTCTACTCGCTCATTGAGCGGTCGTCACACCGCAACGCATGGCGGCTTGAGGTACGCGTGACTGAAGCATAAATGTGGCCCAACCAGTGAGCTGTAATCCCAGTTTGGTCTGCGCAGCACGTTGCTGCCACCACATGGCTGATGTTGTGACAGATCCTGGCACACTGCGCGATGCCAACGTCTCCCTTCACTCTCTCGAAGCGTTCCTCACGCCGTAGTCAAGCATGGCTTCCCAAACTCCATTCCTGGCGACCCATCACACTACGAGGCTACTAATTTTAATCCAAATTAGCTCATGCCACGCAACACGCGCCCGACGTGTGACACGCTAAGCAATTAGGGGCCGTCCATAAATGACGTCACGCACCTGGGGGGGGGTCAGACATTTGTGACGATGTGTGACGAGGGGGTTTGAGAAATGTGACGTCACATCAAAATGTGAAACTTTCAATTAATATAGACAACACGTTCTACTTAATTAAATAGACTTTTTAATAAATGTTTTCTACTACAACATCAGAGTGCAGCGCCACATTAAATACGCACTACAATGACAATAGTTTAAAGCGATTTGAAGCGCATTTTTTTTTGGGGGGGGGGGACCTTAGCTTTGTGACGTCATATTTGAGGGGGGGTCTGACTTTTTGTGACACCGTGTGACGAGGGGGGGGGTCAAAAATCGTCCAAAATCGCGTGACGTCATTTATGATCGGCCCTGATGTACATCACGCCATGGATAATATTAAGTATGTACATTGTTTGCACATTCTGCCGTTTTTATGTGCAAAAAATTATCCCGTAAAAACAAAGTTTTTCACTATAAATCCTTTATATGCGTGGCGGCTAGAGTCCTCTCGTCCTCTGGCTGGAGATGGCTGCCACCTATGGGTCAGATGATTGCCTGCCACCATTAAGCAATTGGTAATTAAATATAATGTATTTTTTCCTAAAAAGTGTAAAATTTTGGATTTTTTTCACGAAAATAAATTGTCACGCACAACGAGTCTGTGTGCAAAATGTCAGCTCGATTGGATCACGGGAAGTGGGTTAAAAAACGACCGAAAGATTTGCACGGTCGTAAGCGCACAAGCAAGCAAGCAAGTGAACTTAATATAAAGGATTTAAAAATATCAATACCTGTTATTGCGATTTTAGCTGTGTTGGGTGGTGGCGAGTTTAACAACACATTTATACTTTTTTTTTTTCGATTTAAAGCTTTCGTGACTGCAGGAATTCATCTTCATTTATACTTACGCAATCTAACCCAAAAAACCTCAGGATAATTTTGGTGTATTGTAAATAATATTATTTCCCGCCAAATATCCCTTCTGCAGATCTCCTCCAATCCCGTCTCTTTTTTTGGAAGCTTCCTTACCGCCATCTTTCTTCATTAATTAATTCATATTTGGTATGGCCCCGTGTCCCCACCTAACTTCAGTGTGCCCTGGCGCGTGACCCTTACACTTCCACATGAGCCTGGTTAGTTTCAGTTTCATTTATTTGGTATAGCCCTGTGAGCCATTCGGCTCTTGAATCGGGTGCAACCGTAAAAAACAAACAAACAAAACATGAACAAGCAAACATCTTAAAGTGACTATGCGCAAACAGAAAAATCCAGGTAAAAACGGTAAAGTCTTCCAGAAAAAAAGCACCGTACACCAACGTAACAATGATTATAGGAACTGTTACCGAAATTTCACAATAAGCGACATAATTAACATGTACCACCAAACCCTGTAGCCATAGCTGGCTGCATGAGTCACTCCACAACAGCAGGAGTATCAGTAGGAGTATCAAAACATGTTTTGTGCCATTTGGAGGCCACAATCCAGCTGGCTGAGCAAAATTGGTCAATATTAATTCACTACATCACGAACACAAAAGTATTATGGGACTTATCCTAAGCCTTCATTCGGAGGATTTGAGAGCTGCTTAGAATTGGAAGGATAACAATCTGTCTCAATTGGCCTATATTCACAAAATATACCCATTTAGCCTTGTCACTGTTGTAAGGGATCTGCGAGCCACCCTCACACACACGCACCACGCAAACACGACATCTCTGCTCTCACGACAACACGCACCAATCACACGCGCGAGAATGCGCGGGTCAGGGGTCAAAGGGCAGTGACGTCACCCGGACCAGACGTGCTAGACGCGGATGTGTATTGGGAGCGGAGATTGAGGGGTTAAAAGGGGCTGTGGGATGTGTGTTCGGGGTTGGTCTTGGAACGAGTATTGCTGTGCGTTGGTGAAACAAAGAAGTGCTTAAACCATTCTACGACTCCTCTTCACTGTTATAATGTAATGTAATGCAACATTGTATATGAATAAATCATGTATAACTTTATGTTACTTGTTATATTTCTGTGTTCATGGACACAGCAGTCGAGGTCTCGCATTGGACGTAACGGACAAGATGGCGTCTTCAAAAATAATCTTTCATACTACTATGAAGAAACTTACTTTGGACAAGTTTTACCCGCATAAAATATCAAGAAATTACGTTTTGAAATTAATTGGCTGTGAGGAATATCCCAAATCTCTTGAGGAAATTTCCCAACATTTCCTCAGGAATGTAATGAGAGCAAATCCCAGGGCAAGAAACACAGAATATGGCCAGTGTAGAATGGAAGAGGCAGATACGAGTGACGATGAAAATACAAGAAGCTCAGGTAGTGATGCGACAGCCGATTTGATAAATCCACTGGACATGATAACCACGGCGTTTCTCTGCGCTGACAGTTTCTTACAGCAGGAGCTTATGCAGAAGATGGCCCAGTGTCAGTTTGCCTTGCCTCTCTTACTGCCTGATTCGGGCAAAGGAAACATCACGTTTATGTTGTGGGCCATGAGGCAAATTGTGAAAAACTGGAAACTACAGCAGAATGCATCCAGCATGGAGGAGTCATTAGTCAGCATAGAAATGCCTTTCATTTCATTCATTCGGATTGGAGAGTGCAGTGTCTCGAAATCAAAAGTGCTCAATTCGATTCTGAGCAATGAAAAACACGATTTCTTTGTCCATCGAGAAATGGCATGTGGTGACATCACTCGAAAGTGCTCCGATGGACTGGTTGAAACTTGTACGTTCTGTCCTAGTGGGAAATCAAATGTGGACGTTTTCCAAACGGTCTTTAGCATTTTAAATCTCCGCGGCGATGCCCGAGATCACTTAGTTCAGCTTGAGTTCCTAAAAGAAATCTCGCAGGCTATATTCGTCGTTGTTGACAATGAAGAAACAGACGTGGACAAAATATTGCCTCTGCTTGTCGATGCAGAAGCTCAGTTGTTTCTGATAACAAATCAGGACGTGCGTAGTAGAATCAGGAAATCAAATGAAATCACTGACGTCTGGTCTCAGCTGAAATTAGAGAAAACTAACATTATTCAACGAGGCAAGCACAATGAAGAGTATTTTACTCGGAAAATGCGCTGTAAGATTGCAGATGTAATCAAAAGAAGTACAAATTCCAGGACAATGGAAGATATGGCCCACTTTGCTAAATCATTAGAAATTACAGTCGATGAATGTGAAAATAAATGTCAGCGAACTAAACGAAAAGTCAAAATAATTATTGACAAAATAAAAGAGGATGGTGTAAAAGAGAGTAAGAGAGATCTCCCATTGCAAGGAGAACTTTGGCGCAGGTGGTCAGAAAGCAAAAAAGAGCAAAATCGGCTGAAGAAAGTCGGTGATTCTGTCGAAGAATACATATGTAGATTAGTTGAAGCACAAAGAGAAATTCGCATTGAACAGGCAAGTAAAGGTTTTTCAGATATTATGCAAATGTGCGTTGATTTACTATTAGACAAGTCGACCATAATGAAAATGTACGCCCTTCAATGGATGAAATTGGAACTGAACAGTTTATCCAGGACCAGCTTTTCCTCGTTACGCGCTGATTACAAGCAGCTACTTGTTGATTCTACGACTAAAAGTGCAGATCTGCATACGATTAAAGAATTAATGTCATCAAACTCATTAGGACTGGAACACTTCATGAGGGAAATTGGACAGTGTTATGAAGCAACTAAAGCAATTTCCAAGCATAAAACATCCAGTACCATAAAACCACCTAAACCTGCCTGCCCCGAGGCACTGACACTCCCATCTGTTGCTGCGGAGTTGTTCTTGGAGGGGTTTCCCTTGGAGCTGATGGATGGAGACGTTGGCTGTATTCCCATTGACTGGGTGACCGACGTGCTTAAGGCAGTGAGGACTACGCTTGGCCGAGACCCCCGTGTGTTCGTCCTGACCGTGCTGGGGGTGCAGAGCACAGGCAAGTCCACGCTTCTCAACACCATGTTTGGGCTACAGTTCGCAGTGAGCAGTGGCCGCTGCACACGCGGAGCTTTCATGCAGCTCGTCGGCATTGACGATGAGCTGAGACGAGAACTGGCGTGTGACTTCATCCTGGTGATTGACACAGAAGGGCTGAAAGCTCCTCAGCTGGCAACACTTCACGACAACCACGAGCACGACAATGAGCTGGCCACGGTGTTCGTTGGTTTGAGCGATGTCACGCTCATTAACCTGGCAACGGAAAATGCCGAAGACATGAAGGACGTTCTGCAAATCGTCGTCCACGCTTTTTTGAGAATGAAAGCAGTGGGCAAGAAACCGAGTTGCCAGTTTGTGCATCAGAATTCGGGCGATGTCGCTGCCTCCGACAAGAACATGATGGAGAACGAACACCTCATCGATCAACTGAATGCCATGACGGTGGCAGCTGCAAGAATGGAGCACAAGGAGTCCACTTACAGTAAATTCACCGACGTCATGGAGCACGACGTGAGTCGGGACAACTGGTACATTCCCGGCCTCTGGCATGGAACCCCTCCAATGGCTGCAGTCAGTGCTGCGTACAGCGATCAGGTTTTTCAACTCAAGCAGCACCTGATGGACCATTTTAAAAAGAGAGCAGAAACACAGGGAGCTTCAACGCTGTCAGAGTTCAGCGCTTGGATCGGAAGCATCTGGGAAGCAGTGACAAAGGAGCACTTCATATTCAGTTTCAGGAACAGCTTGGTGGCCGATGCGTATTACAAACTGTGTGTTCAATATACAGACTGGGAGTGGGAATATCGGAAGGAAATTCTTTCTTGGACGCAGGAGAAGGAGAATAGAATAATGAGCGTTAAACACGAGAAGCTTCAGGAAATTCTTCAACAGTTGGAGCTTGAATTAGGGAATGAGATTTCAAAAGGAAAAGTCGCTATACAGAACAAATTAAAAAGCTACTTTGAAAACAAAAGCAATGATGTGCATTTAGTTGAGAAATACAAAGAGGACTTCAACATCAGCGCCAATCACCTATGCAGCAAATCGCACGATGAAACCCTGAACATATTCAAACAATTAGTCTGCAGGAGACAGTCTCGACACTCCATCGATGAGCTTGAAACAAAAAGGAAAAAGATCATTGGATTGGAAGTTCATTCCCTTCTTCAGCGTTGCAAGAACGAGGACATACAATTAAACGAACAACAGCTCAAGAAAGAGTTTGACAACATGTGGACAGAAGTGGTTAAATTCCTTCCAGAAATTAAATTGACCCGCCACAATGTTTACAGAGATGTGCAGAAAGCGCTGATTGACAGTAAAATAGAATATCAGCTGCTTGTAAGTGAAGCATTGCGGGAAACTTCACAGGACGACAAATATCGCGACAAAGTTGTAAACGAATGTCGACAAGGGCCAGAAACACCTGTCAAATCGGCTGGACGTAGAAATAAACCAACCCAAAAGGATGCCTCAGGTGTGAACGAGTCGAAGGAACGTTCTCGCTCGATAATCACAAAGATGAGCCGGTATATTGAGGACAAAATTAAACATTACGATTATTGCTCCGCCTATTGTGACGAACTTCTGCAACAAGTAAGGGCCGCATTTAAAGAGGCTGAAAATCTGAACATTATGATCAGCAAAGACTTAGTAATAGATACCACTGTGATTGTATGTCACATTGCCATAAAAACATGGCAAGATAAACATGACATTAACAATGAAATCAATGATCCTAAAAATAAATTGAAGCAAGTTGAGGAGTCATATTTTGTTATTTTCAAGGAACTATATCATCAAGGGGATGAAAATATGGAACATGCAAAGACCTTTTGTAACGAGTGCTTGAAGCCGTCTCTACTTGAGGCTGTCGACAACAAATTGGGGATGGATATTGCGAAGAACGTGAAGAGCGATAGCGGTAGTCCTACGTTTTTAAGCCGGAAAAACATTCAACTGGCAATGCTACTGCATTTGCTGAATGAAGACGACTTTGAAAATTACGACAGATACATCACGAATTATGCAGGTTTTACAAAAGAATGGATAAAGGCCCAGGTCATAAAGCACTGCCAGAGTAAGCATGGATCACACTCTCAGATGTACCATCTCTCAAGCGCCATTTTGAGCAATCTGATTAAAGAAGTGAAGACATCTGTGGACACTGTCACAAAACAAATAGCCACTCCAACCACACTTTGGAAATTCTCAGACAGCTTGGGGGAGTGTCTGCTCAATCACATCATCATTAATAAGGATTTCATTGACATAGTTGGGTCTTTATTGTTCAAAGACACAAACAGTGTCAAGCAATTTTCGGAAGAACTCAAGAGTTCGTTGGACTCTGCTGAAGGGGAAATGTTACGAGGATTCAGTGTCGCCAGTGATGCCGAGTGCGAGGCATGGTTGAGTCGTCTCACTGTGCAGCCGCACATAGAGCTCTACAAGAGCCTGGCTGGCTGTGAGAAGCAGTGTCCTTTCTGTGGGGTGCCTTGTGACCAGGGAGGCGGTGGACATAGGGAGCACTGTTCGGTGCTGCATTATCCTTTGGGCCTTAATGGAGTTCGGTTCATAACAACTCAGAAGTTGTCTGTTGAAGTTTGCACAACAGCTGTTGCCAGCAATAGGACATACCGCTGTGCACGTTCAAATGCGAGATGTATTCCCTACAAGGAATACCGCACTATCAATGATTACTTTGCCTCGTGGCTCATTCAGTCGGACACCAGCCTGGAGGCCACGACTTTCTGGAAGATCGTGTTCTGCAAATACAATGGGAAATTTGCTGAAAGACATAAGGCATTTCCGGCAGATATTCCCGATGCGTGGAAAGAGATAAAAACAAATAAAAAGAAGATTATGGAAGACTTAAAAAAAACATTCTCACTAGCATTGTGAAAGCAGTCGTTTTTGGAAATACCGTAGACTCTGATTATCCGCGCTCATGACAAAGAGGACGGTTACAGATCATTAAAAATTCCGGATAATCCAAAAATATTAACATTTCCCATGGATATGTTTGCCAAAAACCATGAATATACGATTAATCGATGCGCGTTCTCAGTGATAACACTTTCCTACTCATGTGCAGAAGACTCGGCCCACGAAGCGAATATCAGAACCACGCCAATCAAAATCAAACTCTGCTCACTGTTGTCAAGATACGGCAACTACTGTACTGTAGAGGGGTGATCACGTGAATATCGGATAAACCGGAACACATAATTGTTCAGTTTAAGCATGTTACTTGTAATAAATATTTCCAAGAATAATAATGTTGAACTGTTTTTAGATGATTAATTTGGGCTTAAGGGAAAATCCATGAGTAATTAATTTATGTCAATCTCAGGTGCGAGGTTAATCCACAAATCAGATCCCTGCAGTCACAACAACTTCAAATCTAGATTAAGACTGACAGAGATAAGATGTTGGCACTCGAAATGTATTGCTACAGAGAGTGACCAACGTAGAAGTAAGACAAAGGTTGCATACAGAAGAAGACCTAACGATGCAGGCAGTGATGAGAAGGAAACTGGAATTATTTGGACAGATATGTAGGATGGATAACAATAGGAAAATGCAAAGTGTGTTTTTCGGAAAAATGGAAGGAACCAGAAAGATAGGGAGACCTAACAGAGAATGGTTTGACAACAAAAGAGGAGATTGGTGCCAGAAAGATGTGGCCACTACTTGAGAATATTTGCACAAGACGGAGGAAAGTGGAGACAAATTACGAAATGTGCAGTGGACATCTCCGAGCTATCTGATGATGATAATGGTGAAGTCCAAAGACAGCTGGACGGCATTTTCTTCGACAGCTTATACATCAGTGAATGCCAGTTAATATTCGTGGTGGTGGTGATGATGGTGGTGTTGATCAGCATCAGAATATTTAATTTCTATATATTAATACTGGAGGAATCCGATGAGCTATAAAACTCTTTTTCACAGTCATCACTTATCTTAAGGTGAAGATAATTAGCCTCTGGCAGTGTTCGAAAATAATGGCACGATATTAAATAATTAGAATATCAAATTTTCGTAGACAGTGGTTTTTGGTCTTTACTGCAGCCTTGCACCCCTTGGTTCTCAATCGTAAACAAATGTACGACGTTAATAAACACAAAGAGGGTTTAATGAAACAAAGTTGTTATACTTGTGTGCCCGTGCTTTATTTGTGTTTCGATGATGTACCGTCTAAAAAAATGCAGGTTAAGAACCACTGATCTAAGGTATGGGATGGCTATTTATATTTTACTAGCTTTACTACCCGGCTTCGCCCGGGACTTGGATTCTTGTCTTGAATTAATACACAGCCTACGCGAAGGGTGGGGGGGGGGGTATGCGTGACGTCAGCAGGCACACTGCGTGACGCTGCCGCATGCGGGTGACATCACAGATATGACGTCACCGCTCACTTTCCATGCAATATATATATCCATTATTGCGCCCCCCTCCCCCTAAAATACAAAAGTCTATTTTTATACTTTTTGGATTGTGTACAGTCTGGAAACTACCCACATGCCAAATTTCAAGTTTGTTGCATGTCGGGAAATATGCTAAATATTTCGATGAGACACACATATTCACAAATTTCCCTTTTATATATATAGAGAAACAAAGAGGAAGGAAATACTGTTTCTCAAACACTTACATAACTGTACAGTAATTAGATTTGATTATGTTTGGACTCTGAGCAAAGGAATCGATGTAAATAAATACTCGTTTATTGTTTTCTGACAGTATATATTCTTGAGTGTTTTGCTATTAAAATCCGTGAGAAGTAAACTTGATTTATTGAATCCATATTTTCGGTTAAACTATGCTACATTCCAGGATACTGTGTTAAGGGTCAGGTATTTTTGATCTGTATATTATGATTGCGATCAAGCGGTGTTGCTTGTATTCCGTGTGTGCCTAATAAAGCCAGAATTGTACCACGTATTCCTCAAACCGCTGCTGAATGCCTGCTGCTTTCAGGATTTCAAACAATCTCCCAAGTGTAACAGTGGGCTTACATTTAGAAGAACACATTCCTGAGAAAGTCATGCATCTAACGTCAATCTCGAATTTAAATATCTATTTATTTAACATGCAGAATACATTTGTAATAATATGAACAAAGAAAATTATTCAAACAAAATCAACGTTCGCCATGTGTTAGTGTAACAAAAAAAGATCATACAAGGATGTGGCCATACTTTTTAAACAGTACAATAGGCTCTCGATTATCCACGTGCAGTTTATACGATTTGAGGATTAACAGCGCACCTGAGATTTTGACAAATTACTAACTCAGGGATTTTTCGCTAAGCCCAAATGAATAACCTAAAAACAGTGATGCATTGTTATTCTTGGAAATGTTTATTACAAGTCACGATCTCAAATTTAACAAATATATGCTCCTATTAATCAGAAATCCCCGTGATCGGCTCTCCAATACAGTAGTTGCCATATCTTTACAACAGTGGGCGGAGTTTGATTGATTTTGATTGGCATGGCTCTGATATCTACTACGTGGGTGGAGTCTTCTGCGCGGGAGCAGAAAAGTGGTATCACTGAGCACACGCATCGATCCGTCAATCGTTAATATTTGGCATAGAAATCCACGGAATTTTGTATATTTTTGTATTATCCACAATGTTGAATTATCCGCGGCCATCCTCTTCGCCATTAGCGCGGGTAATCGAGAGTCTACTGTATTAGAGAAACAGTATTCGAGAATGAACATTCGTTTTCATTGCATTGGAAGTTTTCAAGCAGCACAAATAAGAAAAATCCATATTCGTCTAGAGCATGCTCCATAGAGGATACATGTGCCATTTCGGGAATTGCTCTTCTCTTTGTACAATTGGCTAACTCTGTCACTGAACATCAAGTTAAACCATCACACACCGAATTGAATGTTTTTTTACGAGAAGCATTGCTGCACACAGGTTACTACTCCTCATACACACAAGCACACACACACAGGCCCTGCCAACATCATCAATGTGGCCACACTGCGAACATTATACGAGGCATCCGCAGGGAGTACGGAATGGGCTGAGCATCGCGTCGTTTATGGACTCCAGCAAGGGTACAACAACGCACTGACTAATGGACAGGATCCGGTGAAGATCAAGGGCCTGGAGACTGCTCAGCTGAAACACACAAACTTCACTGGGAATTGGGATGGTTCACACCATTGCGGGAGTCTGAGCCCTGATTAGATAGGGCATTTCAGCCGTGGTGCTCACTCCACGAGGCACAATGTGGTATAGCATGAGGGAAATGCAAGCAAACAACGACACCAATGGTTCAATCTTGATTTGAAGCTTTCGTGACTGCAGGAATCCATACTCTCCACCTGATGAAGTTCGCTTGTGTTGCGATCGAAACGTCGTGATTTGTTTTATTTAATTTCTAACTACGTGACTTTACCGAAAGAACCAAAGAGTTTGAATACCAATGGTTATTGTGATGCAACGCTATTGCCTCTAAAAATGCCTACATTGGAGAAACTCCGAAAGGCCCAAATCCAAACCTCCTCTCGAGAGGTCCACGAGCCCAGACAACCAAAACAGCCAGCAATGAAATGAGATCGAGTCCAGCCACAACTTGGGTTTCTAGAGATTCATTCTCAACCTCACAATAGAAACCACAGGACAATTTACACAAAGTCGCAGTCGTTTTTGCAGGCCAAAATAAACTGATTCCAGGACTAGGTTAAAATTATTCGTCAGTCTCAGATGTAACGATTCGATAAAATACAGATAAATTTTGATTTAAAGCTTTCGTGACTGCAGGGATTCATGTTCTTGGTTCTTTCGGTAAAGTTACGTATAAGGGAAACAATAAAATAATAAAAATATAAAACAATTAAATTCTCACGACGTTTCGACTGCAACACAAGCAATCATCATGAGGTGTGAAAACCACAGGAAGTAAATGTTATTGTTTCCCTTCTACGTGACTTTAGCGAAAGAACCAATAATATAAACTACAGATAGATAAAATGCAAATTGACGGAGCTATGAATGCAGTAGTCTCCATATTGTCTTACTAACAGCTATGTATTGTAATGTCTATAAATACCTTAACCCCCCCCCCTCTGGTCTTCGCATCTGATGGGCTCACAGTGACATCACACTGACTCATCTATTTAAGACTGAAACAGGAGAAGGGTTTCTCCACAATTGTGGCTGTCGCCTGATGAGGCTGGTTGTTGTAATTACCGGTGAGACGTCACGGCACTCGAATTGTAAATGTTGTGGGTTTACTCTCCAACACACAACTAGTGTACTTAAAGAATAACGAATTGTAAATGGTGTGGGTTTACTCTCCAACACACAACCGGTGCGCTGAAAGAATAACGAATTGTCACGTGTTGTTTATGTGATAAACCTTACTACTAATTTACTGTGTCGTGTGGTGGTGAGTTTGACGACATTTATATTTGTAACCCAAAAAAAACTCTATTATGGAACATATTGGTCGCAAAAGCCTACTGCGTGTTAAATCTTCACGTAAATTACGTGGTTAATGAGGATGTTTTCCAAATTTGCACAGGTGTACCTTGATAAAGTGGTTCATGTGGAAGTTCATTTTAAAGGCTACAGTACTGGGTCATGCTTGCGCTAATATTTTATATTTTACATTTTCAGGGTGAGTCCAGGATAATCGATATGGACAGGTTCAGTGTTACAGGCAGACTGTTTGATACAGGGACTCTATGGGCCTCTGTGTGGTGAGGCTAGACCGCTGTGTTAATCTATGGCACTCTGTGAGTCTATGGAGTTTTGTGTGATGAGTCTGTGGGTCTCTGTGTGATGAGTCTATGGGTCTTAGTGTGGCGAGTCTGTGAGTCATCGTGAGTCTGTGGTCCTCTGTGTGATGAGTCCATGGGTCTCTGCGTGGTGAGTCTGGATCTCTGTGTGGTAAGTCTATGGGTCTCTGTGTGGTAACTCTATGGATCTCTGTGTGGTGAGTCTTTGGGTATCTGTGTGGTGAGTCTTTGGGTCTCTGTGTGATGAGTCTATGGGTCTCTGCGTGGTGAGTTTATGGGTCTCTGTGTGACGAGTATTTGAGTATCTGTGTGACGAGTCTTTGGGAATCTGTGGTGAGTATATGGGTCCCTGTGTGGTGAGTCTATGGGTCTCTGCGTGGTGAGTCTGTGGGTCTCTGTGTGTGATGAGCTTAGAGTAATTGGCTGACACTCGACATTTCCACTTGATGATGATGATAAGTCACTTGGTTGAGCTATAATTTGTGATATCCGCATCGTTTAAGAAAGAGAGTTACGTCGCTCAGTAGACTTGACCTGGTCAAGTAAAATCAAATAATTGATTTTTTACAGCTTCTATTTAACTCACTCTGTTGTTGTATCCTCAAATCTTGTAACTCCATTTCAACCCACTTCCCAATGTGGTATCGACTGCAAACTTGGTATACTTATGGCTTACTGGTGACAATACTATATTATATCATTAAAAATAAAACGTTTATATTTTGAAACAATATTTTTTACATGTTATGTTTCGGCTTGGGTCTAATTGTCCACGCTCAACTCACGTTGGCTGTAAATGGCCACGGTCCCTTACGTTATGGAAAGCCTCGGGGCCACTTCCTGGAGTCGTGGAGTTCTGCCATTACTAGTACATTTCATTAAAGCGTGTTTTAAAAAAGTTTTTTTTATATATATTACTTATTTAAATGAAGTTACGTTCATTTATACTCGTCGCGTGTATGCGTGGAGTCTACAACAACAAACCCCCCCTCTCTCTCGAAGGCGGGACTCAAGAGTTGATGGAGCTGGCTTACTGAAAATACAGTAATCAGAGTGTGTGTGTTGTGTATGTGTGTCTGTGTGTGTTGTGTGTGTCTGGGTGTATGTGTGTCTGGGTGTGTGTGTTGTGTCTGTGTGTGTGTCTGTGTATCTGGGTGTGTGTCTGTGTGTGTTTCTGTGTGTCTGTGTGTGTCTGTGTGTGTGTCTGTGTATCTGGGTGTGTGTCTGTGTGTGTGTGTGTCTGTATGTGCGTGTCTGTGTGTGTGTCTGTGCGGTAGTGTAGTGGTTAGCGCGCTGCGCTACGAACCCGGCGACCCGGGTCCGATTCCCGCTCACGGCCAACATCAGTGACGATTATCTGAACCGGTCCCGGGCCTCCCCTAGGTCGACTCAGCCTCAAAAGAGTACCCGGTGTGGAGTGTAAACATCGCCACTAGGGAGACAAAGGCGGTCGGGCGTGGTGTTGGCCACCCACCCCCTCGTGTGCCGTGCCGACCTTCATAGGCGCTGCTACTCGCTAACAGCACTTGCCCCAACAGCCTGTCACAGGCTATACGGGGGATCTTTGTCTTTATACACGTATAGAGTCCGTACAGTATCATCAACAGTATCATCATAAGCCATCAATAATCATCATCAGCAATAGTACAATCATCAGCAGCAGCAGCAATAGTACAATCATCATCAGCAATAGTACAATCATCAGCAATA
>JAAXLI020001251.1:253063-263764 GCA_014621495.2 Entosphenus tridentatus | reverse complement strand
TATGGTATTGTTAGTTTTATTGTTAGTCAGTGTTGCTCTCCAGTTGTCTGGGTGAAAAGTAGTCAACTAAGTTTTGCCAAATCCTAGGCAGCTGGCTCTTTAACTGAAAAAGCTAAGTAATATAAGACTTGTAGAGATGAATGGAGACTCATAGAGATACACATAGACTCATATAGATACATAGAGATACATAGAGACTCGTAGAAATACTTAGAGACTGGGTGAAAAGTGGACTAGGTTTTGCACAATCCTGGCCAGCTCGCTCAACAAACTTAATAAATTAACTACGCTGGTCGAGGTGGGTCGATTATGGCAGGGAGCATAGAAGTACAGGACAACATTTGTAGTCTACCGTGCACCACGTGGTTCCTGAAAGCATTTCATTAATCTAAGCACTTTGAGTGAATTTTACTTCTTGTGAATTTGTTGTCCTTCCTATGTATGGTTCGAAAGAAGCCTAACATGCACACACACTATCCAGACTCGATCCTTCTTGGCTTCCAAGATCCAATAAAACCGGGCACATTCTGGATGGTTTTAAGAACTCCAGACTTATTCGCCCCTTATCACATGCGTGCACACATTCATGCATTGTTCACGAAAGCCTTTCGGAACAGAATGATGTAATATTAGGACCAAAAAATGTATTACAATCGAATCTCACCTATATGCATAGAGAGCGCATTTAATCAAGGCACTTGACATAGCTCAATAAACTATTATCTAGGTGACAGTGGTGTCCACGAATTATAATAAAATATTCATCAATACGATGAAATAGTTTACTTTGCCAGATAAGGTCTACTGAGTAACTTAGCATTTTTGATAGCTCAACGAAACGGCCTATCATCAAGTGGAAATTTATAGCATCTAAATTCTCTAAACGCGTGATGTTGATTCTAATTGTACAGAGAATACCCAGAGGACCCGGAGACAAATCCATGCGACCACAGGGAGAACATACTAACTCCAAATATACAGCAGGCGTTAGTGTGATGATCAAAGCCACAGTCTCCTGTATAGTAGGCGAGGTAATTACCATCTCACCCCAAAATTATTATCATATGTGTCTCACTGGCGCGACCACCGTTGCGGTACTCTTATGTGGCGACAGAAGCTCATTTACTTTGACATGCTAATCTCTCTCCCTCATCTCTCTCCCTAATCTCCCCCATTAACACAACTGATGTGCTTGCGTGCGGGGAGGGGACTCCTTTCCAGCTCAGACCCCGCCTGCTTGCCCTTGGCCAACATATACAACCTCTTGTTGTAGCAGCTCTCTCGCTGTGTTTTTCCTGGTTCAGAAGTTCTACTGCTGGATTATTTTTTCTGCCTGATGACGATCGCCTGTGTTACGATCGAAACGTCGTGATATTTATTTTTTCTACCTACGTGACTTTACCGAAAGAACCAAAGAGTATTATCATGTAGTAATGCCATTTTAAACAACGTCATTCATGCTTATTGCATCTCACACAACGCTGTATGATCATTTTATACATACTCAGATTAAGAGCTTAATCCTCCTCGTAGCAATCATTCTTAAGTGAATGAAACTCTCAGCAAAATAAAAATGAATAAACTAATCAATTAAATTGTATACAAACCAGAGGTCTATACCGCCAAATGTGTAGCCACAATGGAGCGGTGTTTCTCAGTCTTGTTTGAGCCACGGACCTCTCAGCTGATGCAAACATTTCCACGGACCACCCAGACCTCCACCGCCGGTGACAGAACAGATTGGGTATGTATATGTGCGTGTGTACGTGCAAACTCCGGTCATCCTCACAGGAGCAGCGGCTTTTGGCAAGCCATCGAACAAAAGTGGGCATCACATCGCGCGCTTTCAGATGCGCTTCTGTGGCCGTCTGGAACGCTCTTCCTTCTGATATTAGGAAGCCACTGGGAGCTATGCACTTTTACATAATCTAGATTGACAAACGAATTTCTTTAGAACTGCTTTTTGTGTTTCGTGTGTTGTCCTTCCCCCGCACCTCCGATTAGCACGGTTGGCTATGTGCAGTGCAAAATAAGTTAAACGTACATAGATACTACGCTATATACTACACTACATACTGTGCACTACACTACTATACACTAATATACACTACACTACACGCTACAATACACCACACACACTACGCTATACACTACACAACTATAGAATACACCACTATACAAAATTGATAACTCATTTCTTTAGAACTGATTGTTGTATTTAGTTTGTTGTCCTTCTCCGGCACCTCCGATTAGCGTGATTGCCAACGTACGCGCACCACCCAGCCAAACCCCACCCCTGGTGACAGAACGCGTTCACTTCTCTCTATAAATACCGATCTTACTACAACACGATCCATATTACCGCAACATAAAAAACAACTTTGTAACGCAGCTGTAAGATTGTTTTTTAGGGTGAGCATTTAGATCTTAGGGTTATGTAGTTCAACCAGGTTAGATTACCGAACTGAATTTTAGTTTAATTCAATATCACGAGTAAAATATCAAAGAATGTTCATGACAAAAGGTATAATAAACGTTGTCATTATTGTCCGGATCAAACTGCGTTTCCATCACAGTCCCGTGGAGCACCTGGAGGAGCGTCTCGGACCGCCGTGGGTCCGGGAAGCACCACTCTAAGAAGCACTACCCAGGGTAGCAGCAGCAAGAGAGCACGATCCCAACTTCTCATGCAAGCCAGCATTATGACAGTGTGTTTATTTTGTTAATCTATATGCAGGAGAAATATAGTTAGTGTGTT
The DNA here is from genome assembly GCA_014621495.2 of Entosphenus tridentatus. NCBI lineage: Eukaryota > Metazoa > Chordata > Hyperoartia > Petromyzontiformes > Petromyzontidae > Entosphenus > Entosphenus tridentatus. The sequence goes on along the minus strand of JAAXLI020001251.1, from coordinate 261,006 downwards.
TAGTGTGTTAATCTATGTGCAGGAGACATGTAGTTTGTGTTTATTTTGTGAATCTACATTGATGAGATAGAGGCTGTGTTTAGTGTGTTAACCGATATGCAGGATATATGTAGGCTGTCTATTTAATGTGTTAATCTATATACAGGAGATATATAGTCTGTGCGCTTATTTTGTTTATCTGTATTAGGATAAAAATGTCTGTGCATTTAGTGTGTTAATCTATATGCAGAATATATATAGTTTGTGTTTAGTGTGTTAATCTATATGCAGGATATATATGCTGTGTGTTTATTTTGCTGTTCTCTGTGCAGGAGATATATAGGCTGTGTGTTTATTCTGTTACTCTATATTCAGGAGATATATAGGCTGTCTATTTAATTTGTTAATCTATATGCAGGATATATATAATCTGTGTATTAATTTGTTAATCTCTATAAATGAGATGTAATATTCTGTGTATTTAGTGTGTTAATCTATATTCAGAAAGTATATAATTTGTGTGTTTAGTGTGTTAATTTTTATGCAGGAGATATATAGCCTGTGTATTTATTTTGTTATTCTATATGGATGAAATGTACCGAACGAACCAAAGAATATATGTAATGTGTTTTATTTTGTTAATCTCTATACAGGAGATATATAGTCTGTATGTTTAGTTTGTTAATCTCTATATAGATGAGACATATAGTCTGCTTATTTTTTTTTATATCTACATGCAGGGGACATATAGCCTGTGTGTTTAACATGTAGGTTTTCGCGACCAATATCATCCATAATACACGTGTTTTAGTTAGAACGCGTACATATTAAATGTTTGTTAAACCCACCACCACCCGACACAGCAAATTAGTAATGTTTGTCACGTAAACAGAACGTACCAATTCCTTACTAGTCGAGCACACCTGTGTGTTGGAGAGCAAAGCCACAACATTTACAATCTGAGTACGACGTTTCGCCAGTAATTACAACTAGCTTCATCAGGCGACAGCCAGATTTGTAGAGAAATCCTCCTGTTTCGTTCCTTACATAGAGGGGTGGATGTGAGCAACTTGTCTTCACGTCTACCCCTCGCCTGATGAAGCTAGTTGTAATTACTGGCGAAACGTTGTACTCAGACTGTAAATGTTGTGGCTTTGCTCTCCAACACACCGGTGTACTGTACTAGTAACGAATTGGCATGTTCTGTTTACGTGACAAACCTTACTAATTGGCAGTGTCGGCTGGTGTCGGGTTTAACGACACATATATTTACGAGATCTAACCCCAAAAAAGCTGTATTATGGATATAGCCTGTGTGTTTAATTTGTTAATCTACATGCAGGAGAAATAGGGTCTGTGTGTTTACTTTATATATATGAAGGGTGATCAATAGCCTTATATTCTCCATAGCAGCAACAGTGGCTACGTTGTTACATCTGTGAGCAGCAGGCCTCCACCACTGAACCGATGTAGCTGCCGCCCTTGACAGGAATCGAACCTGTTTATATTTACTCCTTTTTTACCAAGTAAGGCCAACTGAGCGATATCCTGTAGCTAATTTTCAGGAGTGACATGGCCACAAATGATAGTTTAACGAAATGGCTTATCATAACCACGTGGGAATGTCTATCCGCAGCTGAATATTCTAAACGCCGTGATGTTGATTCTACATGAGGAGGAAAAAACCGGAGGACCCAGATAAAAATCCATGCGACCATGGGGAGAAAGAGAGACACAAAATCTCCGAATATACAACAGACATTGCCAGGGTCGGGATCGAACCCACGACCTCCCGCATATCACGCGACGGGATTAATATCTCCTCACCACCGTGACGCCCAACGGGAAGCGCCTGCCTAGTTTGCGGACAGCGGAGAGAGGCAACGTGGCGATTTTTTTCATTTTGGCTCAAGAAGCAACCACCATTGACGTCAGCCCCCCAGGTGGAGGTGAGATTAGGGCTCCTTCGACCGAGCCCTAATCTCCCCACCGCAACACGCACCCCCACCACACGCATGGCAGATTAGGGGGAAAAGAGGGGGAGGGTGGTATAGTGGTTACAGCCCCGCACTCCGAACGTCAACAACCTGAGTTCTATTCCAAGCCATGGCTTGACTGCCCAAGTGATATCTGATCTTGTGCCTTCACCCACACCCACTCCCTCTACCTTCAGCAAGCCACACTGCTGACCAGTGTGGTGAAGTATGGTCAAGCAACAAGAATAATTACCAACACGACCTGTTTTTGTGTGTAAACAATGACTGTTGGCCGGAGCTGATTGGTGTTTTGTCGACCTGTGTCGGTGGTGGGAACTCTGTACAGTGACCGCCATTAAACTCCTACCGCTGTCGAGTTGAGGGGATTTTACTTTGTACTTTATACTGTATCGACCCCCATGAAGATGATGATCTTGAGTTGACCCCAGAGCAAATTGCGGTCAGAAACTTGAGAGGGACGCTGTGAGAGGGCCGACAGTCACAGTTTTCCCACGGAATGGCTGGGACCCGTCCAGGGTAATGTGGAATTTACACCACTGGTTAAGGCCCACCATCTGTGCAAGCAACACCGCTGTAGTTTGTTATTTTTTTTGTGAACAAGAATGTCCACACGTGTGGAACCCCAACCCGAAACCCAAACCCATGAATCCAAACATAAACCCGAACCCGAAACTGGGGTTGGGTTTCAGGTTAGGGTTTGAGACAGTATTTTATATGGTCGCACTCGTTACACACAAAGTGCGTGCCACAAATGAACCACAATACCTTGCCGATCTCGTCAATGAGCAAAAACCATCACATGAGCTCTGATCATCCTCGCAGCAGCTTTTGGCTCGCCATCGAACAAAGATGGTCACTGCATCACGCACTTTCAGATGCGCTTCTGCGACAATCTGGAACGCTCTTCCTTTCGATATTAAGAAGTCACTGGAGCTGTGCACTTTTAAATTATGTAGATTAAGAAACTCATTTATTTAAAACCGTTGTTTGTGTTTAGTTTGTTGTCCTTCCCCCGCACCTCCGATTAGCATGGTTGGCTATATATGGTGCGAAAAAGTTAAACATACATACATACATAGACCATAACATTAACCTTAATCCATAAGAATTAGTCTACAATCTAAACCCTAACCCATCGCCACTAACCATAGACCTTAGCCGTAAAATCTAGCTTTAAAATTTACCTCCAACACCCAATGCTCAACGCCAAAACCCTAACCATATATCTGAACCCTAAACCCTAAGCAATCATTTTAAACCCTTGTGTCTCAGGTGGGTCAGGAGAACATTGACAAATCTCCGGAAAAAAATCGAGAACGCAATGTTATTACTTAAATGTTTTTTTGGACCTCAAAAAGATTCAAAACCAAAAGCACGAATCTGTCCACGATATCTTTAAAACAAGGCAATTGAAACATGCAGTAGGGAAAAGCTCACGAAAATAAAGGCAAAATCCATTAGCAAATTGTTTTAACGGGCTCAGTAAAGATATCTTAGAATTACAGCTAAATTTATATAAACACACCAGAATATTTAATTATACTGCAGGAGCAATTCAATGAGCTATAAAGCTCTTTTATCACAGATGTCCAGTAGGGGTGGATCAGAACGTTACAACAACAAGCACAATACACAAACACGATAGGAGTGCAAAGAATAAGAAAGGTAAACAAATCACAAAACATATACTAATAAAACTAAACTATATATTTTGTATTTGATCAGGTAAAGTCCACTGACCTATTAGTCTCAAACGATAGCTCAACAAAGTGGCCTATCATGTTGACATTTATACCAGCCAAATAATCTAAGTAATATAAATAATGTCAACGCGTGATGTTTATTCTAAATGTGGAGGGGAAAACCGGAGGACCCGGAGAAAAAAAATCTATGCGACCCCGGGGAGAGAGAGAGACACTGAAAACTACAAATATACAGCAGCCATCAAGGTCGGGATCGAACCCTCAATTCCTGCATACCAGGCGTAGAAGATAACATCACATCAACGTGAAGCTATGAAATCGGTTGTACGAGGATGTCAGTTGTGAGATCACAAACATCACAGCAACGTGAAGCTATGGCATTGGTTGTACGAGGATGTCAGTTGTGAGATCACCCCAAATTGAGGCGAGTCAAGCACCGTTTCCTCTTAAAAATTGCCACGGGGAGTTGCGTGTAACGACAAGTAAGAACAATTTACACATAGCACGGCTTGAAGCCTCCCTGCTTGTGATTTTACAAAGAAGCTGGACGGTTATTTGGCCGGCTAAAGCCCACTGAGATATTCGTTCTTCATGCGGCGTCGCGGTGGCTAAATGTTATGGCCTTCGTCTGGTATGCAGGAGGTCGAGGGTTCGATCCCGATCCCGATCCTGACGCATGTTGTGTATATTTGGAGTTTGCGGTGTCTCTCTCCCCGTGGTGGTAGCCTGGATTTTTTCCCTCTGGTTTCCCCCTCCACATTTAGATCAACGTGCGCATTTTTATTACGATGAGCTCAAAGTTTAAGTGTATGATTGACGCGAGAGATCTGTGGTGCGGTGAACGCAGCAAACAGCAACAACAAAGCAGAGGCAAAGACATTGCAGAGGACGAGTGCAGCCACGGCCCTTAGTGGATATTATACTTCACACGAGATGTGTGATGTTCGTAAAAGAAACACGCGCCAATTATATGTTATATAAACAAACAACAGTCCAAATGTAATCTGAGAGCAAGAGGCGCCAGAATAAAGACCCCCGTATAGCCTGTAACAGACGGTTGGGGCAGTGATGTTAGCGAACGCCGATGAAGGCCAGCACGGAACACGAGGGAGTGGGTGGCCAGCACCTCGCCCGGCCGCCTTTGTCTCACTATTGGCGATGTTTACACATCGCTCCAGGTACTCATTTGAGGCTTCGTCGACTTAGATGGAGGCCCAGGACCGGTTCAGATAATTGTCACTGGTGTTGGTGGCCGTGAGTGGGAATCGAACTCGGGTCGCCAGGTTCGTAGCGCAGTGCGCTAACCACTACACCACCGCTACCCTGCTGTGGTATCAGTCATTCCGATGCGATGGTTGTTGACTTGTATGCATGTGTTTTGAACTTCTTAGGCACCGTACGTATCCAACCGTGTTAATCGGAGGTGCGCTAGAAGGACAACAAATTAGCACACAAAAATCATTCATAAAGAAAATAGTTCTCAATACAGATGATATAAAACTGCATAGCTCAGGTGGTTTCCTAATATCGGAAGGAAGAGTGCTCTAAACAGCCGCAGAATCGCATCTGAAAGCACGCCATGCAGTGACCGTCTTTGTTCGATGGCCAGCCAAAAGCCGCTGCTGCTGTGTGGATGACTGGAGTTTACGTGATGATGGTTTATGCTCCTTGACGAGATCAGAAGCAAGGTATTGTGGTTCAGGGTCTACATGTACAGCCCTTGTATCAAACGACTGCTGGATCAAGCCTCACCCTTCCGCCACGCCATTCGTGTGGATGATTTGACCGTACGTATGATCACTTAAGTTTGTTACTGTTAATGCATTGCTCCAGTGGCGTCCTGATATCGAATTCGATGCGGTAAACCCATGGCATGCTCGTGAGAAACTCGGGAGAATCTTGTTGCTCGGACACGAGGTTGATTACGTCGTTTGCTTTGGACGGAGGAAGTATGAAGTCTCGAGTGACAGCGTTCGCTGGGTGAGGTGAGTAGAAGCCCTCTCTGATGAGGTTCCAGTGACGTCTCGAGTGACAGCGTTCGCTGGGTGAGGTGAGTAAACGCCCTCTCTGATGAGGCTCCAGTGACATCTCGAGTGCTACAGAGGCGGTGTCCTCAGACCTCTACTGTCCCTTACCGGCACAACAAAGACTAAGTTCCCCGTGTAGCCTTCACAGATTGTTGGGGCAAATGTGACATGAGGGGGTGGGTGGCCATCACCACGCCCGGCCGCCTTTGTCTTTCCAGTGGCGATGCTTACTACACACCGCACCAGGTACTCATTTGAGGCCGAGTCAACCTGGCACAACAACCCGAGCACACACACACACGTGTCACGCATGTGTACACGCACACACGCGGAACACGTACGCAGTGCTACGTACTGTGGTACATAAGTACGTTTGGAAGTATGTAAAACAGTACGAACTGTTGTCCTTACGTATTTATGTACAATAATAGTACGTTCAACAAGAGAGCAGACATCGCGCTGCTCGCAGCAGACATCGCAGCTGTCGCGATTTTCACCTGAAGACGGGCGCTTGTGTTGCGTTAGAAACGTCGTGATTTATTTTATTTCACTCATTCATTCACGTATTCAACCATTCACTCATTCAATCAATCACTCATTTATTCAACTACTCACTGATTCACTCACCCGTCCATTCACTCATTCATCTAATCAATAATTTGTTCAACCACTCACTCATTAACTCACTTAGCCACTCACTCATTTATTCAACCACTCGCTCACTCAATCAACCGCTCACTCATTCACTCACTCACTCGCCCTCTCAATGAGGCATTGTTCACGTGGCTCTCACGGCTGGTTGGAGCAGGCAGGCGGCAGGATTCTCAGTGCAGCAGCGCTCCGGTTGGTGGATGATCCGGAACTCAGTGGCGCCCTCCGAAAGTCGCCTCCTCATCACCACCGGCACGGTTCGGTTGTTCCCCTGAACGTCGCTCATTGATTCACGCCACCCGTGATGGGGAGTCCGTCTGTCAGCCACTCACTCTGTCATCTCGTCATCCACACTGCGTCCAACAACCTCCACCACCACCTCCACCACCACCACACTGCAGGTCACAACAAAAGAGAAAGATCCCCCCGTTATAGCCTTAACAAACTGTTGGGGCAAGTGCTGTTAGCGACCATCTATGAAAGCCGGCACGGTACACGAGGGGTGTGTGGCCAGAACCACGCTCTTTGTCCCTCAAGTGGCGATGTTGACTACACTCCACACCAGCTACTCATTTGAGGCTGAGTCGACCTAGGGTAGGCGCAAAACCGGTTCAGGTAATCGCCACTGGTGTTAGCCGTGAGCGGGAATCAAACGCGGGTCGCCGGGTTCGTAGCGCAGCGTGCTAACAGCTATGCGACCGTTCCCTACCACACTGCAGATCACAACAAAGTACTCACCCACTCACATTTACAAACTCCCTCACCCACTCACATTTACCCACCCACTCACTCACCCACTCACATTTACCCACTCACGCACTCGCCAACTCACTCACCCACTCACCCATGCACTCGTGTATTCAACCACTCACTTACTCACCTAATTCACCCATTCACATACTGACTCACCACGATACGATATAGTCACTCAGTCACCTCTTCACTCACTCTCTGACGCCCTCACTCACCCTCTCATTCACCACAATGCAGATCACCATAACACAGCCAATCCCTCAGAGGGTGGCTATGGGCAGCCCGGTGGCTATGGGACCATCATAGACGGTGGCTATGGGCGGCCCGGTGGCAATGGGCGGCCCGGTGGCTATGGGACTCGGGGTCAATGATGAAGAGTCGGGGTGAGGGTTGCAGAGTCGGGGTTGGGGTGAGTGTGAGGGTTGAGGAGTCGGGGTGAGGGTTGGGGAGTCGGGGTCAGGGTTGGTGAGTCGGGGTGAGGAGTCGGGGTGAGGGTTGGTGAGTCGGGGTGAGGAGTCGGGGTGAGGGTTGGGGAGTCGGGGTGAGGGTTGGTGAGTCGAGGTTGGGGTGAGTGTGAGGGTTGGGGAGTCGGGGTTAGGGTTAGGGAGTCGGGGCGAGCGTTTGGGAGTCGGGGTGAGGGTTGGTGAGTCGGGGTTGGGGTGAGTGTGAGGGTTGGAGAGTCGGGGTTGGGGTGAGTGTGAGGGTTGGGGAGTCGGGTGAGGGTTAGGGAGTCGGGGTGAGGGTTGGGGAGTCGGGGTGAGGGTTGGAGAGTCGGGGTTGGTGTGAGTGTGAGGGTTGGGGAGTCGGGGTGAGGGTTAGGGAGTCGGGGTGAG
>JAAXLI020001251.1:204369-252454 GCA_014621495.2 Entosphenus tridentatus | reverse complement strand
GGGGGGGTGAGGGAGTCGGGGTGAGGGTTGAGTAGTCGGGGTGAGGGTTGGGGCATCGGGGTGAGGGTTGGGGAGTCGGGGTGAGGGTTGGGGAGTCGGGGTGAGGGTTGGGGAGTCGGGGTGAGGGAGTCAGGGTGAGGAGTCGGGTTGAGGGTTGAGGAGTTGGGGTGAGGGTGAGGGAGTCGGGGTGAGGGTTGGAGAGTCGTGGTGAGGGTTGGAGAGTCGGGGTGAGGGTGAGGGTTGGGGAGTCGGGGTGAGCGTGAGGGTTGGAGAGTCGGGGTGAGGGTTGGAGAGTCGGGGTACGGATGGGGGAGCAGGAGGTGGAGTCTGGCACAACAAATGCGCAGGCAGAGCGCAGGGGGGGAGAGTCGCCGCCCGGAGCCTCGTGTTCCACACTCAGGTACGGTGGCTATAAGACGTTAAATCTTATCTTACCGTAATTTATATTGCATCTTAACTCAGGCGCTTTACAGAGAATTAAGAACGGTGCTTGTGAATGTAATGGTGGAGATGAGGCCAAATGAAATGGATGAGAGGAAGCAATGGGGGCGAATCTGTGATGATGTGTGGAGGAACAGAGGGAGAGACAGCAAAGATTGAGAATGTGAAGGGCAAGAAGGCGACACATAGACAGATTCAAGAGTGACAAGACAGGGTGGGGCAAGACCATGAAGGGATTTGTAGACGCAGGGTGAGAAATTTTAACAGGCAGCGGTAGTGGACAGAGAGCCCCAATGCAGTTTCGCGAGAATGGCCGAGGTATGGGAATTTTAGGGAAGGTTGAATATGAGCCGAACAGAGTTGTTTTTTATTTGTCGAAAGGGGTCAAAAGAAGTAAATGGGCAGACCGGGCATAAGAGAGTTGCAGTAGGCCAGACGAGTATGGATAAGGGAATGATGAGGACTTTTGCAGCAGAGGTAGAAATAAGCGGTCGGATTTTGCAAATGTTGAACAAATGAAACTGTCACGGACGGGTAATGGCAAAAATGTAATCGCCTGGTATGCAGGGAGTCTTGGGTTAGATCCCTACCCTGACGATGCCTGCTGCAATATATTTGGAGTCTGCGTGTTCTCTGTCTCTTCCCGTAGTCGAAGAGATTTTTCTCCAGGTCCTCCGGTTCTTCCCTCTACATTTGGAATCAACATCACGCGTTTCGAGTAGCGACCAGGGGTACGCGGACCTCTGGGGGTAAGTGGTAATGTTCCAGGAGTTACGTGAGGTGATTTATAAATGTGTGAAATTATATCATTCGTTCGAGTCATTGGTGAATACTCACGTATGAATCTGTCAATATAAAATAAATCTATATGGTCAGCTAGGACGATATAAAATACCGTTCTAAACTCATTGATAGTAAGCAATATGGTTTACAAGAGTAACAAGCCAGCACGAACACATTACGTTTTCCATGCAGAGCGTCCGTTGATTTGTTTGTATTCGCTTGCAGTTACTAGCAGCTAGTTAGGATACCTCATTAAATGGACAAATGGTAAAAATGTTGATGTTCATTATCCGAACATTTATTTTTCAGAACCATGTTTGGTCAGCCACGGGGGTTACTCGGTTGAAACTACATTCAACAAGGAGGAATACAGGAGTAGACAAACAAGGACGAGAATAGCCACTGCTCTTATGTAGGATGGTCCAAAAGTCGGATACATACTGCTATATAAGGAAGCCACTTTTTAAATATAGATTTCAAATTCATTTGTTTAGAACCGTTTTTTGTGTTTAGTTTGTTGTCTTTCCACCCGCACATCCGATTAGCACGGTTTGTTATTGTTACATACGGTACCAAGGAGGTTTAACATTAATACATACGCAATGCTATTTAGATGTCGATTAATTGACTGCTTTCAATTTCCATACGATAAGCCACTTCATTGACCTATCATTTGCTTCTAAAAATAACTAATAGCTCAGTGGGCTTTATCTGCTAAAATATAAACAAGAGTTTAGTTTTAGTATATTTGTCTATTGATTGGCTTACCTATCCTATTGTGTTTTATGTATTGTTTGTTGTTGTAAAGTTTTGATCTGCAACCACTGAACATCTGTGAAAAACGACCTTCATTGCTCATCGGATTTCTCCAGGATCAATAACGATTTCGATTCTATTTCGCGTATTTTTTTAAACACTAGCATTACGGCTTTTAAATTATACTCATTGGTTTTTTCGGTAAAGTCAAGGAGGTAAAAAATAAAATAAATGAAAAAAACAACTAAATTAAATCACGACGTTTCGGGCGCAACACAAGCGTCCTTCTTCAGGTGGGGACAACAATATCATTTATTTGATGTTTACCCACGTGAATTTACAAAAAAAAAGGAAGAGTATGAATCCTTGCAGTCACGAAAACTTCAAATCTAGGCTTTTTTTATTGTTTATTCGTTAAGTTAATATTGTGTATATTGTAATAGCGGTAAGTACCCGGCGTTGCCCGGGTGAAAAAGGCAGACACACACATGGACTTACACACAGATATCGACACACACACATAGAAACACATAGACTTAGACGCACACACACACACATATGGTTAAACCCAGGATGGATCGTTAGCAGGCCACCCTTAATGTTTCTAACCGGCGAAGATGTTCCATTAGGAGGGTGCACTCTTCGCAAGCGTATAAAAGGGAGGGAATTACCGTGGCCGAGAAGAGCTGGAGTTTCATGCGGAGCGAGAGACCAGGTAGCGTCCACACAGTGTAACGCAGCCGATGAAAAGATAATGGTGCTGGACTGATTTGGAGTGAGACCTCTGCTGTTAAACCGGAGCCGGTCATGAACACACTTGCCAGGTATGGGAATCTCTCCAATCTCTCCACAACTGCCACATCACCAATTGTGAGTTGTGGGGGTGGATTATCCGATGGTATAAAATACCCAGGCAGGTGCTTAATTTTGGTGGGGCTGATGGTAAGGCCCACCTCTTAGTGGCAAGCTGCAGGTTCAGCAGCAGTGCCTCCAACTCCTCCTCTGAGTGAGCAACAATCACCAGAGCATCGGCATACATAAAATGGTTGAGCAATAGGGAGCCATGCCTTGACGGCACCCGGGCATCGATCAGCCTCCCATTGTATCTGTACCATATGGTAATTCCTCTGGTACAACCATTGAAGGCCTCACGATCTACGTGGTAAAAATATATGTTAAATAATGTGGGAGCCAGAGGACATCCTTGTCACCACCCCAAGGTGTAGAGGGAATGGCTCTGACTGGCGGCCACGTAGTTTGACGCGAGGCCGCTCACCATCATGAAGGTCCTTAAGGATCGTGAGAAAAGGGTGAGGGACTCCGAAAGCATGAATAACAACCCAGAGGGCAGGCGTACTGATGGTATCATAGGCCTCGACCAGGTCAATAAAGCACATACATTCACTCACACGCACACATGGACCTACAGACACGCAAAGAAATGGACTTACACTGACGCACATGGAGCCACGCACACAAAACGACTAAGACACGCCAATGGACTGACACAAACACATGGACATACACACACATGGACTCACATGCATAGACATCCACTTTAGATACACACACATGGAGTTACACACACATATATCGACGTACACACATACAGTGACTCACACACACACATCGACTCACACACAGACATACGTGGACTCACACACACATTGACGTAAACACACATATGTACTTCACGTTAATGTGTGTGAGAACTTACACACACATATCGACTAAGACACACACATGGACTTACACACACATACATAGACTGACACACACATACATATGGACTGTGACACACATACATCTACTTTAGATACACACACATGGATTAACACACATATCGATTTACACACACGCAGTGACTTACACACTCATCGAGTGACACACACATGTATGGACTTACACACACACGTGAACTAACACACACATATAGACTGACAGACACATACACATCGACGTACACACACACATCGACTGACACACAGACACACTCAGATGGAGCCATGCACACACATGGACTAACACACACATATGGAATAACACACACACAGAGCGACTGATATGCACACAAATGGACTGACACGCATACTTGGACTGACACACACACACAAACATTTGGACGTATACACACACACATCGGGCGTTGTCCATTCTAAAAAGACAGACACACACATGGACCTACAACGCACACACATATGGACTCAAACACACACACATGGACTCACACACACACATCGACGTGCACAGCAATCCCCGATGATGGCACAGATATCAGTATCACAGTACTACGTATGAGTAAATAGTGTGACGTGAGCAATCGAAACAATATAAATGCATATAAGAAGCTGAAATAAGTGTAAATTGAAGAGCAGCAGTACGCACAGGTAAGTTGAGAAGCAGGCTACAGTCTAGATGATAGACTGCCAGTATGCCGACTCAACGACATAAGCATTGCTACAGTCGACATTAAAAGCTGCAAACGGGCAGCAGCTGAAAAAGCAGAATACAGTCGACACGAAAGGCTGGCAGTACACCGAGTGAGGTAAAGAAGAAGGCAACAGACATTAAAAGCTGCAAACGGGCAGCAGCTGAAAAAGCAGAATACAGTCGACACGAAAGGCTGGCAGTACACCGAGTGAGGTAAAGAAGAAGGCAACAGATTATAGACTGGCATACACTCATAATGGTGAAAAGGAAAATTAGCAGTGTAGATAATAGAGTGCCAGTGCACTGACGTGAATTATTCAGCAGGCAGCAGGCCACATCACAGACTGGCAGTAGACCATCGCAGCGTCATGAAAACGCACCCAAAAAGGGAATATTTAGCAACCTAACAATGAAAAATGAGTTTTTTTGCACACAAACACTATTATTGTAATATCTGCCAACGTATTTGTTTAACAATAGTAAACAATAAAAATACAATAATGCTACATTTCGATTTAAAGCTTTCGTGACTGCAGGGATTCATATTCTTGGTTTTTTCGGTAAAGTCACGTAGAAGGGAAATAATAAAAAAATAAAATTAAAACATAATAAAATACAATTCTCACGACGTTTCGGCTACAACGCAAGCAGCCGTCCTCAGGTGAAGAACAGGTCTGTCGGAAAGACAGCGTCTGAATGAACACCACCAAGCTTGGCAGCGTATATTTAAGCTGGGTTAGGGGAGGAAGGGCGCCTTGACAAAGGAATTTGCATATCAACAGAGGGATTTAGCATATTTATAAAAAATGCAGATATGGGATTAGTCACTACTTGTGGAATGCGTAGGAGGTGGGGGGGCTTAAAGTCATATTATGCCCGTGCATTATGTAGGATTAGCAGCAACAAAGGGAGGAGGTAGGGTTAGCAGTAATAAAGGGAAGGAATTTTAATAGTAAGGAGCTGCAGCAGCCAAACCATCACGTAAAAAACTAAAATATAAACTACATCAATAACATCAATATACTAAATATACTCTACAATAAGCTGAGCTACTAACAGTAAGTCATACATTACAATTTTATGTCGCACAAAATATAATATTCCTCCAGCTAATATTTTTCCTTACATCACACGGATCTACCCCGTACTATATACTGCCATAGACAAACCCAAAATTTAATTATATACTGCATTACTATATACCGTGGCGTTAAAGGTACTAATAGGAAGCAACGAAATATGTCAATGGAAAAGTGGTGGCAGGGGACTTGCAGCTGAGCAAAGACTCCATTCCGTGCGGAGAATACAAAAGATATATAGTCAATGCCAGTGAGTGGACTGCGTGAGTGGACTGCGACTAGTCAATGTGACGGTCAATGGTATAGTGTTTAGCAGATTGTATAATAATAAATAGTATAAAAGTGTAATGTTTAATATAATGTATAAGGTAATATATAGTATCGTAATTGTATATTGAATATACAGCAGTGTGGTATACAGTAGGGTGGGTAGAATAATACAGTACATAGTGTAATATTACAATGTATAGTCTAAGGTATAGGGTGGTATATAGTAATGCAGTATATAATTTAATTTTGGGTTTGTCTATGGCAGTATATAGTACGTGTTGGGGGGGGGGCGAAGAGGACATGACACTGTGAAGAAATAGCCGCAGCATTATGCGTATTTATTGCATGTTAAACGCGTAAAAGAAAATGTCCCCTGTGCGCTCGACACTTGGCAGGGTCCGCCCCCCCAAACCCAATTGGCGTGAGTTGGTACGGCTGATGTGCAATAAATAAATATAGCAAAATCATACTAAATAGCTAATTTAACTAATGTAAAGGTGACGGACGTGAAAAAGGAATAGCCTATTACCACCATGGGGCTTAGGGCGTGCCGGCCGGTAAAAATATTCTACGTCAACCCCACCGTCAGATAGCCAAATCCCTTGCAAGTGCGCGTGCGGAGACTTTTATATATAAGAAAGAGTATTATTATTTCATGATCTTCTGTTCTTCTACCACCTTTGGGGGTTCACCTCACATCCGTCATTCACAAACCCTCGACCCAAGCATCCCCGAATAAATGTTAGACAACAAAACAGAATTGACGATCAACCTTCAAAGATTACAACATGCAATTTGCATAAAAGAACATAAAACGTCCTGAATAAATTCCCAAAGAGAATTCGTGCAGAATACATTAATGTTAATGGCACATCAACGAAATAAACCCGTTGTGATCTGCTAAAATACATGTAAAAACCCTGTGTGTACCCTGTGTGTACACTGTGTGTGCCCTGTGTGTGCCCTGTGTGTGCCGTGTGTGTACCCTGTGTGTACACTGTGCCATGTGTGTACCCTGTGTGTACACTGTGTGTACACGGTGTGTACACGGTGTGTACCCTGTGTGTGCCATGTATGTACCGTGTGTGTGCCCTGTGTGTACCCTGTGTGTACCCAATGTGTGCCCTGTGTGTACCCTGACGTTTATCCCGTGTCTACCCTGTGTGTACACTGTGTGTACACTGTGTTTACCCTGTGTGTAAACTGTGTACACTTTGTGTATTCATTCTAGATTTGAAGCTTTCGTCACTGCAAGAGTATGTGTGTATTCACTTTTGGCCCGCCCTTTTGGGCCACGACTGGACATCTGTGAAAAAGAGCTTCATAGCTCATTGAATTTCTCCAGCAGTCTAAATTAAGATTCTGATGATCCAAATATTCTATCAGTGAGTGATCGGGCGTAGAAAATAATCATATATCCAGAAGCACCAATTCCACTGAGAGTTGTAGAAAAGCAATTAGGTTTAGGAAGAGCATCCATTGTCATCACCATCAGCAATTATTTTATCCATTCCTGCCCACAACGTTGTGGGATATATGTATGCATGGTGAATTTCTTTGGCATCGTACGTAACCAACCATGCTAATCGGAAGTGCAGGGGATGGACAACTAAACACAACACGCAGTTCAGAAAAAAACTTGTTTTCAATCTCGCGCATTTTAAAGTGCATAGCTCCAGTGGCGTCCTAATATCGGAAGGGAAGAGTGTTCCAGACGGCCGCAGAAGTGCATCTGAAAGTGTGACATGCATTGAACTTCTTTGGTCGATGGTTAGCCAGGTAAGAGTCATTGAACTCTATATTTTTTTCAGAAGCGACCTGGCCACAAATGAAATAGCCCAATAAAGAGCCTCGGCACCATACTTGACCAGAATATGTCGTTTGATTACCAGGTGCAAAATGTAGTCAGGTCCGACAATTTTCATATCAGGGCTCTCCGAGATATTGACCACTATTGAGTTAGTAATAGGTTTAATCCCTTTTACCTGGCAACAAAACTGACACCTTTATACAAGGGATCATTTTTGCCTTAACCACAACACTTGCAGTCAAAAGGCAGACAAAAAGAGACAACTGATAATGTATGCACTGTCCTTGAAATTGATTGGTCCACACCCGAGACAGCTTTTCTTAGAGCCTCGTCTCATATGGTGTTGGACCAGATGACGCCAAAAGGCCAGATGACGACCATGTGAGACGGGGCTCTAAGAAAAGCTGTCTCGGGTGTGGACCAATCAATTTCAAGGACAGTGCATACATTATCAGAGTTGTCTCTTGTTTGCATTTTGACCGCAAGTGTTGTGGTTAATGCAAACATGATTCCTTGTATAAAGGTGTCAGTTTTGTTGCCAGGTAAAAGGGTAAAATCCTATTACTATATTTTGCTACTGGCAAAGGTCTCATAATGTGACTATTGAGTTGTGACATAGCCAACAGGATGGCGTGTAGTGTGGTATCGACAAGGCTCGTTTACTACACTACTCTACGGTACGTCTGACAAAAACATTGCCATGCTGCAGCTTGTACAAAATGATCTGGAACGTGTCGTGACGGGTAATGCATTATCTGACCATGTCCATCCAGTGCTCAACTGAGCTGCATTGGCTGCTGGTTGCCAAACAAGTCCATTATGAGGTCGCACTAGTTATACACAAGTACTTGATACAAATTAACCAACATACCATGCTGATCTCATAAAGTAGGACAAACAATCACACAAGCTCTGGTCATCCTCACAGTGGCTTTTGGATAACTATTGGACAAAGATGGTCACCGCATCGTGTGCTTTCAGATGCGCTTTTGCGGCCATATGAAAAGCTCTTCTTACGAAATTCGGAAGCCAATGGAGCTATGCACTTTTCAATAATCTAATTGAAAACTACTTTATTTATAACTGTGTTTTGTCTTAAGTTTGTTATCCTTCCCCCAATTAGCGCGGTTGGCTAAGTGCGATGCTAAAGACGTTCAACATACATACATAAAAGTGGAAAATTACGGCAGCCAACTGGTCTTAATGCAAGTTCATTTATAGTACATTAATAACTTCATTAATTTAAATAGAGAAGATGAATGAATATTGAGTATATTACAGCACAGATATATTAATTTGTAAACTTCAATTTTGGTAAAGAGTGTTAGTCGTCGAGCGATGTTAGTATAGGTGCAATGTTAGTCAATGGGCAATGTTAGCATATTTGCAATGTTAGTGCATGCGCCATATTAATTTATAGGCAATGTTAGTCTATGTGCCATGTTAGTCTATGGGCAATGTTAGTCTATTGCCGTGTTTGTCTATAGGCAATGTTAGCGTACGTGCCATGTTAATGTATAGGCATGTTAGTCTATGTGCCGTGTTAGACTATGGGGAATGTTTAATCTATGTGCCATGTTATTCTATGGGCAGTGTTAGTCTATGTGCCATGTGAGTCTATGGGCAATGTTAGTCTATGTGCCGTGTTAGTCTATGGGCAACGTTAGTTCATGCGCAATGCAAGTCTATGTGCATTGTTAGCATACGTGCCATATTAGTCTCTGGGCAATGTTACTCTATGTGCCGTGTTAGTCTATGAACAATGTTAGTATACGCGCCGTGTTAGTCTATGGGAAATATTAGTGTATGTGCCATGTTAGTCTATGTGCCATGTTAGTCTATGGGCAGTGTTAGTCTATGTGTAGTGGGTTCACAAGCGACAGAGACGGTGTAGTTGAGGCACACTATTTATTATACCTTTACAGGGTAACAATGGAAGGGGTAACGGCCCCTTCACCCGTACTGGACTGGGATACACCCCTAGGCTATCTGCCTAACTGTTATGCTCCCAGGTCCTCCGCTAAGGGTGCTAGGGGAGGATATCTGACCTGGCCCTGGTCAAGGCACAGGTCACGACACCCAGCCAGACACACCCGGCTCTTAGAAGAACATCGGCTCTGAGGCTCTGGGGCCGCACCACTGGCTTGCTCTGCCTGGTCCTGAGAAGGACAGCGGGTTAGAGGAGTTCCAGGGCCTATCTGCCCGGTCTTCGGTCTTCACTGGCTCTTCGCTCCTTAGCTCCCCAACACTACTCCCCGAGCTCTCTCGCTCCCCGCTTTTTATACCAACTTGCTACCGAGGGGTGGGGCTGTGTGGGATCACAATATCCCCCCACAGCCCGCCAGGGTGGTAACCGTTTGCGGACATGGATGTGGACACCCCTGTGTACCCGACCGTTTCCCCCCCGTAACACCCCTACATCACCCCCCCCCCCCCCCCACCCTGTACAGCCCGTAGCCGTCCCGGCTGCATCAATGTTTAAAAATAAAGATGTAACAAAACCCAGAAACGTGTTTGCCTCATAACAATAACAACATCAACCGATTTCCCCAATAAATAACCTAACCCCCTTATAAAAATATACACTATGTACACAATATACACTTCCCCCCCCCCCCACCATTTCAACCGGTTTTACCCGTCAGTAGAGCAATGCCCACCAGCCGCAGCAAGAAAGCACACAACAGGTAAGTGGATACAACGGCAACGGACCAAGTGCAAATTGAGCAACATTACAAAAATCGGCGCGTTTTGGAGCATGTCCGTGTGGCGGGTCCATCATCGGGGGCAAAACCGGTCAGGCCGGTGGTGGGTGCAGTCAGTTGAGGCGCACAACCATCCGGCTTCCTGGAAGAGCAACCGCTGTCCTCTCCGGGTGGTGCGGGCGGCTGAGAGGGCGTCATTCTCGAGATACCTGAAGATGGAACAGTTAGTGGCAGATCAGGGGCAGGCGGCGACACATCACATGCTCGGCCATTGTTATGTGGAGAAGGAACACGTGGTGCAACGAACGGCTTCAGACGCGAGGGGTGCACGTACCAACGATGTTTTTCCCACTTAATACGGACACATTGTGGCCGCATGACTTGTACAATTTCCACGGGGCCCCTCCATGGCCGCAGTAATTTGGACGAGGTCGCCAACGACACCTGGGGACAGTGTAACCAGGCTCTGTCGCCCGGGTTCCATGCATGCGTATGCGACTGGCGCAATTGCAACCTTTTGTTCGCTTTTTGGCGGAAATTTGAGTTTTGTACGGCTGTCTCCCGTGCCTCAGTCAATTTTAAGATATTAAATTTGACGTGGTCGGCCATTTCAGATTTAGCGTGTGACGTGGAGACCCGCAGCTTGGTCGCAACAGGTGGATCAACCTCGCCGCCATACATCAAAAAGAACGGCGAGAATCCGGTTGCCGCATGAGGAGCCATCCTGTAGGCCGCCCAAAACCCCGGAATCTGAAGGTCCCAATCGGTCTGGGACTCAGACACTTGGTGACACAATATGGACGTGATAATCCTATGAAGACGTTCCACCATCACATCAGTTTATGGGTGATATGGGGAGGTACAAAAAAATGTTGTACCAAGTTGCTCACACACCTCGTGTAGAAGGGAACTAGAGAAGTTCTTCCCCTGGTCAGTCAGCAGCCGTTCAGGAGCACCCTTGTCGAGAACATAGCCCTGGACAAAGGCCTTGGTGATGGCTGCTGCCGACTGGTTGGTGAAGGGCCATGCCATAGGTCATCGTGTAAAATATTCGACACCAACCAGTAGGTACTTGTTACCCCTAGGTGTAGCAGGGGATGGGCCCAAAATATCGAGCGCAACGAGCTCATTAACCAGGGTAACCGAAATAGACTGTAGCACCAGGCAGACCCCCCTCACTGGCGGCTTCCGTTGAGCACACTGGGTACATGCCCTCAGGAGATCATCCATATCCCTTGTCATGCTCGGCCAGAAGAAATCGAGCTGGAGCATGGCAAGGGTTTTGTGGGTTCGCCTTACCCCGCAGTGTAGAAGGCACCACCAGCCTGTGGCGGTGGGTGTTCCCATCCCAATGCATGAGGAGACCCTGGTGTAACCCCCACGAGTCAATTTAGCCGCCCCCTGAACGGATCCCCCTGCACGATGCCGCAACATGAGGAGGGAAGCGTCCTCCATCTGGAGGTGCCCCCATTCAGCAACGGACAAGCCCAGCAAGGAGCCCTTCCCGTCTTGCTCAATAGGGCCCCCAACCGAAGGGCCTTCAGCGGCAGCAGCAAGGATTAAAGCAGGGCTGTCACTCGGAGATTTACAATGCCCCGAACCCAGGAGACAAGCACATTCTGAAGTGGGTGGCAGGCGTGACAGAGCATCTGCATTTGTGTGGCGAACACCCTTATGGTATGTGGTTGTGAAATCGAAATCTTGAAGGACCTCAAGCCATCGAGACAATTATCCCGATGGCTGTTCAACGCGCAAGGCATACTATAATGCCGCGTGGTCCATACGGACGGTGAAGTGCTGGCCGTACAGATATGGCCGATATTGTTGTATAAAAAAGACAATTGCCAACAGCACACGACGGGTGACACAGTATCTTTGCTCCGCCGAAGACAAGACACTACTGCCGTAGGCCACAATGCGCTCCACGCCCCCAACAACCTGGGAGAGCACGCCACAAATGCCCGTATTGCTGGCGTCCGTATCGAGCAGGAAGGAGTTCGGAAAAATCGGGTTAGCTGAATGGTGGGGCCCCCACCAGGGCGTCGCGAAGGGAGTGAAAAGTGGCTCCTGCTTCTTGGCCCCAATGAAACTTCACTCCCTTTGCTGTCAGGGCATCTAAGGGCTTGCCGATCGTAGCGAAGTCCGCAACGAACTGTCGGTAATATGACGCGCATCCAACAAAACTTCTAACCTCACCCACAGAGGTGGGAGTCTGCCAGGAGCTGACGCATTGCGTTTTGGCGGGATTGGTGGAGATACCTGGTCGACTGACAATGTGTCCCAAATACCGAACAGATTCATGGAGCAAGTGGCACTTTTATGGTTTGAACTTTTAATTTGCGTCGCGCATTTTGAGGCAAACGGCCCACAACCTTTCAAGGTGTTCCTCAAATGTTTTACTAAAGACGATTACATCGTCCAGATAGATCAAACAAACATCCCATTGTAAGCCAGCAAGAACCAATTCCATTAGGCGCTGGAATGTTGCAGGAGCTGAGTGGAACCCTATAGACAACTGGTTAAATTGAAATAGGCTGTGTGGTGTACGAAAAGCCGTCGTTGGCCTGGATTCATCATCCAGAGGGAGTTGCCAGAAACCTGACAGCAAATCCAATGTGGAGAAGAATCGTGCCCCTGCTAGAGC
This sequence comes from Entosphenus tridentatus, assembly GCA_014621495.2. Taxonomy (NCBI): domain Eukaryota; kingdom Metazoa; phylum Chordata; class Hyperoartia; order Petromyzontiformes; family Petromyzontidae; genus Entosphenus; species Entosphenus tridentatus. The sequence goes on along the minus strand of JAAXLI020001251.1, from coordinate 239,536 downwards.
GTCCAGAGATTCGTCCATCCGAGGAAGCGGGTATGCATCGGCCACCGAGATTTAATTTAGGTGACGAAAATCAACACGGTATCTTAAGGACCCATCGTGCTTTTTCACTAACACTATGGGTGTACCCCATGGACTGGTAGAAGGGGGTATAATTTCTGCAGCTAGCATGTCATCTACAGCTGACTTGACATGATCCTTTTCGGTGGGACTCAGCCGAAAAGGATTTTGATGGATCGGGGCATCGTCACCAGTGTCAATGTGGTGGCGCAGTAATTTGGTGCATCTAATATCATATTTATGTTTACTAAAAACATCGGCAAATTCGAGCAAAAGGTTCCGTAACCTGGCACGCTGTGAGTCGGACACGTCATTCGTCTCCGAACAAAGTGCATCCAGCCAGCTTTCATCATGGTCCGAACGCAGCTGCATCTGAGGAGTGGCACCCACCTACCCTATGACCGTTTTCTCCAATGGTACCGGCGTCGCGTGTGCAAGCACGGTCCCTTGGGGAACCACAGCCATCCACCATCCGACATTAAGGACCATGATGAACGGGTCATCGTTCCCTTTTACTATCGTCTGGGCGGCTACCAAATCCAGCCCATTTTCCCCGGCCTTTGACGGTCTCAACAGAACGCCGTGGTCCGAAACCCCAATGACAAAAGGTCGACGTAATCAAAGGGGCACGAGCATATGTGCGCCCGGTGGCACACGCACAGTTCGAGTAACGAGCACCTGTATGGTCGTACAGGCCATACACAAGGTAGTAGGGGAAAGCAAGAATGCCATACATCTGCCCGAAGGGAGTTCAATGCATCCCTGGTCGATCAATATTTTAATTGGCATTTTGGCCAAAAAGTCTGTCCCCAACAAGCACGGAACCGCCAGAGAGGATGAAACTAATTTCGGCCCAGATAATTTGAGATCTCCAATACAAATTTGTGCTCAAATCTGCCCAATTATACCCAGCGAGCAGCCGTTGGCAGCATAACACGAAATGTCGACCGGTAGCAAAGGGCGACTCTGAATGGGGAGGATATTGTATATAAGATCGGATAGAATCATTGCCGATGCCCCCGTATCGATCAAGATATGCACCTCAACCCCATCGATGTGACCAGTGATGACCGACGAACCTGCCGATGCAGCAACAATGCGGTGAGCCAACTCGGACTACTGGCCTGGTTGGAGCGCCCTCTCGATCGCGCCGCGACTCGACAAACCGACGCCTCGTACCTCAAGAACCATTCGTTGTAGTGTGTGGGATTGTAACAGGTGTATGTGCAGGCCGAGCATGTGTTGTGCCGCGGCTTGCCGGAGTTTGCTGTGGAGACTTGTGAGATGGAGCGGTGTCCGCCCAGGGTCCTGACGTGCGTTGTCGGGGAGCCCGGCACCCCGAAGCTACATGGCCCCGGAGGCCACAGTTGTAGCATGTGATGAGTACACCTGCCGACTTGGGCTGCTCTCGGTGGCTCGGCATGGTCCGAGCCGGTCGTCCCACGGACCTCCATTCTGCAGGGCGACCCGCAGCAAAAATTTCCTCCAATGAGGGGGTGGTTGCCGTCCCGGTGTGCACCGCAGCTGCCGCGCTGGTGACAGGAGGCGCCCGTTGTTGGGACAGCAGGTTCGCGCGAATGTACCTTGCAGCCCGCAAGGAACACATGTTCACGTCATCTGCTGCAAGGATGACAATGTTAAATTCTTGGGCCAGCACAAAAAGTTTCTCCGTCACCATGGCGTCAACCCCTTTGCAATCCATGCACGGGAATGCTGCCTTCGCAAGGGCCAGGAGAGCCGTGCGTAAGGTATGCAAGGGGCGACTCCTTCGCACCCCTGTATCGCTCGTAGAAAAGTTGTCGATAGTCTGATAGTGGCCCATAGACTGTAGCCAGGAGTCGGAGCGCTGATTTCAGCATAGTGCCTGCCGATTTTGGGGTCGTGATGAGGGTGGCGAGAGCGTCGTTATCCAGCGTCTCCGGGAGCGCATGCAGCACCTCGTCGTCCGTTCAACAGGACATCTCTTGATGGGCAAAGACGCGGCGCTCGAATGTTCCCCAGTCGCCGCCGTCTGACACGAACTCCTTTAAGACAGACAAGCACTGTTGGAACGATGGCTCCATCTCCGACAGCTGCTGCCCTCCGTTTTCACCAGTATTGGAGGGAATGGCGGTCTCTATCAGCGGTCAAACCGTCGTTGACGCGATGTTTCCTGATTGGCTCCTGCAGCGCCCGTCCACCATTGATGACGTGATGCATGATGCCGATGATTGGTTCTGGTAGTGTCCGCCCACCGAAGATGACGTGGTGGCCGTTGGTTGGCCCCCGTCGTCCACGTGGTGTGCCGGAGCCCCGCCCTTAGCACCAGCTCCACCCATGGTGGCAATTTCAAATCTTGGCGCCGCCGTGATAGCAGGAACCGCCGTTGATCGCCGCTCATTGTCCCGCCGTGCTGCCACCTCCAACCCCGCGCGATTTATCTCTTACAGCATGGTAGCTGCGGCATAGAGTCGCTCCGCAAGGCGGGAGTAAGCTGCCCACAGGCCATCGCCTGACGGCCCCCACTCGTCTGGCTGCTGCGGTGGCTGTTGGATCGTCTGCGGCACCTCGGGGTCATCCACTAAGCTTGCCGGCTCCGTCCCAGCAGAGTCGTCTTACTCTCCGGGTTCCCGCGTACAATTTGTCCGTCTCGTGTCCATTTTCTCTAAGATCACTTCTGACGCCAGTTGTAGTGGGTTCACAAGTGACAGAGACGGTGTAGTCGAGGCACACTATTTATTATAACTTTACAGAGTAACAATGGAAGGGGTAACGGCCCCTTCACCCGTACTAGACTAGGATACACCCCGAGGCTATCTGCCTAACTGTTGTGCTCCCAGGTCCTCCGTTAAGGGTGCTAGGAGAGGCAATCTGACCTGGCCCTGGTCAAGGCACAGGTCACGACACCCAGCCAGACAAACCCGGCTCTTAGAAGAACATCGGCTCTGAGGCTCTGGGGCTGCGCCACTGGCTTGCTCTGTCCGGTCCTGAGAAGGACAGCGGGGCCCGGTCTTCGGTCTTCACTGGCTCTTCACTCCTTAGCTCCCCAACACTACTCCCCGAGCTCTCTCGCTCCCCGCCTTTTATACTAACTTTCCACCGAGGGGTGGAGCTGTGTGGGATCAAAGAATCCCCCCACAGCTCCCCAGGGTGGTAATCGTTTGCGGACATGGATGTGGACACCCCTGTGTACCCGTCCGTTTCCCTCCCATAACACCCCTAAATATGTAGCATGTTAGTCTATGTGCTGTGTTAGTCTTTAGGCAATATGAGTCTTTGGGCAACGTTAGTCTATTTCAATGTTAGTATATGAGCAATGTTAGTCTCTTTGACGTGTTAGTCTATAGGCAATGTTAGTGGACGTGGCATGTTAGTGTATAGTCAATGTTAGTCTATGTGCCGTGTTAGTCTAGCGGGCAACGTTAGTCTATGTGCAATGTTAGTGTACGTGCCGTATTAATATATGCGCAATGTTAGTCTATGTGCAACATTAGTCTATGTGCATTGTGACTATGTGCCCTGTCTTTTTTCAAACACGTGGGCGATCATAGCCATTCCTTCCATTCTGTCCATGATATTCCTTCAATAACTCTGCATTAGACGATTCTCCCAGTTGCATGCAGCCATTCAAACTGCTTCTGTAACTTTAATTTGCTGTCTTCCATGGATTCCGGTGATACCCATAGTTGGCACCGTGGTGGCGAGATGTTAACTCCCTTGTCTAGTATGCAGGAGGTCGGGGGTTCGATCCCGACGCTGACGCCTGCATATTTGGAGTTTGCTTGTCTCTCTCTCTCCCCATGATTGTGTGGATTTTTCTCCGGGTCCTCCGGTTTTTCCTTCCATATTTAGAAACATGCGTTTAAGAGTATTTGGCTGCTATTTATTTCCAAGTAATGAGCTACTTCGTTAAGCTATCATCTGTGGCCAGGTTGCTTTAGAAAAATAGCTTTACATCTCAGTGGGCCTTACCTGGTAAAATACTAAATAAAAGGTTTAGTTTAAACAGTTTTTCTGTTTCACACTCCCCGGTCATATGCAAACGCATGATTCTTTAACGACCCGCGCTCCACTTTATTTTATTAGTGGATAAGGGGAATCGTGCCGTTAATTGACCCCAATAGCGACGTTTACCTTGCCAATACTAGTCAAAATCGCAGATAGCTTCTGCTGATTATAGGATCCTTCATATTGGTCCCCATATCACTGCAGATAAAAGGAGTTATCCTGTAAATGACGCCAATTAAAAATAGATGGTGAATCGCAATGGGGGCTTTCACCTAAGTTAAATAAAGGACGGCATTCACATAACACAATAAATCTCAACGGGGGACCTCACGTGATTAATGAAGGACGTCAGTCACTAGAAACAGTGAATTTTAATGGGGCTCTCACCTGGGTTAAATAAATTACGTAATTCACTAAAGACAGTGAATCTCAACGGGGAATCTCACCTGGGTTAAATAAAGGACGTCAGTCACTATAGACCAGGGGTCGGGAACCTTTTTGACTGGGAGAGCCATAAAAGCCAAATATTTCTAAATATATTTCATTGAGAGCCATATAGTATTTTTAACGTATAATAAATTAAATATGTCTTACTTTTAATGCGACTTCTGGTGCTGCATGGTTTTGCTGATGGCTTTGTAGTCTGGTTCATACGTGGTGAGGTTGAGCTTCATGCAGGCGTTGAGGCTTCCATCAGTTAAACGTGAGCGTAGGTTGGTCTTAATGTTCCTCATATGCGAGAATGACTGCTCACATGCATATGTAGAGCTAAACATGGTCAACACGGCAATACTCACACGCTGCATTGTGTGGCATGTCACAGGAAGCTCGTTCCAAGTTTTAAGAATCAGCTGGTCTTCAGGTTGAAGATTTTTCATTTCTGTCCACTTGTGTTCCCTCGCCAGCTCTGCTCGCTGTCGCGCAAGACTTTCCAACTCTCGATTAAGTGACTTGAACTTACTCATCCACATGTCTGATGCCTTCAGGTCAGCAACTTCCAGCTCAAAGTCTCCGATAGAGACCCCGGGGATGCATGTCAGGTCGACTTTGTCCACTGCACACTCATGTGGATGAGTGATGAACTTGAAAAGACCAGTGCGCGCACTAAATTCTCCAAAACGTGCTTTGAATGACTGCAGGAGATTGGACGTAAAGCCAGCTAGCTGCTGGAGATCCAGATGTTGAGTGGAGTCACTTGCTAAGCATGCATCTCTAAATTGTCGCAGTCTTTCAAAGTGCAGAAGACGACCTGTTTCAATGTCCCTGAGAAAAACTTCCAGCTTGCTTTCAAATGCAAACACTGCTTGTTGAAAGGATGAGATTGTATTTCCAATACCTTGCATTTTCACATTGAGCTGGTTCAGATGGCCAGTTATGTCCACGAGATAGTGAAACTGCAGGAGCCAGTCAGTGTTGTCTAGTTCAGGATGCTTGACGCCTTTCATTTCAAGAAAAGTCCGGATTTCACTCAGGTAAGCTGCAAAACGGCTGAGCACCTTCCTCCTTGACAACAAACGCACGTTGCTGTGTAAAAGCAGACCGGGATAATGATTCCCAACTTCTTCTAATAGAGCTTTAAACTGGCGATCATTTAAAGCTCGGGCAACAATAAAGTTGACCACTCGAATGACCAGCGACATCACCTCACCAAGCTCCTGGCCACACGTCTGAGCGCAAAGCGCCTCCTGGTGCAGGATGCAATGAAAACTTAGGATGGCTCTCTTTTCATGTTCACGGAGAAGCGGTACAAATCCTTTGTTCTTCCCCAACATACACGGTGCACCATCAGTACAGACAGAAATAAGTTTATCAATCGGTAGTTTTTTTTCTTCAGCAAACTCCATGAAAGACGTGAATAAATCCTCTCCTCTTGTTGTCCCTTTCATTGGCAAAACAGCCAAGCTTTCCTCACGCAGTGTGTCACCTGTAGCATATCTGGCAATTATACTGAATTGAGATAGATGGCTAACGTCTGTTGGCTCGTCTAACGCGAGAGAAAAGTATGTCCTGGCGTTTATGTCCTTAATTTGTGTTTCCTCGACTTGATTTGCCATCATGATGCTACAATCGTGAACAGTTCTTGCTGACAGAGGCACGTCTTTTATTCGTTTGATTATCTTGTCTTTATTTTGGAAGTCATCAAACAGTTCATTGGCCACATGAAGAATGCATGTTTTGGCATACTCGCCATCTGTGAATAGCTTTCCATTCCTTACTATTGCCAAAGCACCCGCAAAGCTAGCGGAATTCCCGTCACCTTGCTTGGTCCACACACATAGTTGCTGCTGACTCGTCTGCACTCTCCGCTGTAGCTCTTCGCATGCCTTTTTCCTGCTGTCCCCCGCTGGATATTTCGATGCAAATGAAGCATGGTGCGTATCGAAGTGCCGCTTTATATTTGACCGTTTCATCGATGCAATTTTATCATTGCATATTAGACATACCGCAGATCCTGCTCTCTCCACAAATGTAAATTCCTCTGTCCCCGCAGCCTGGAATGCACGGTAATCATCGTCTTTTTTTCTTTTCGCCATCTTTTCCGTTACAAGGGTTGAAGCGGATAAACTAGTTGGCTATCTGATCAAATGGATTTCTTCACCTTTACAATGACCCGTGACATGCTCGCAAGCCATTGGTTCCCGACCCGACCCACGGGTCAGGGGTCCCGTGACCCGTGACCCGTGAAATTTAGCTTCAAAACTAATTTCTGTTTACTTTAAAATCACACAGTATTATTAAGCAACATCACAAGTATTTTAAAATCAGTTCCAAACTGATTTTTTTATTATTATTTTTTTTCAACTCAAAATTGTCTGGGAGCCATATGCCGTCACCGGAAGAGCCATATATGGCTCGCGAGCCATAGGTTCCCGACCGCTGCTATAGACAGTGAATCACAATGTTGGATCTTACCTGACGTAAATAAAGAACGTCACTCACAAGAGACAGTGTATCTTAATGGGGGATCGCACATGGTTAAATAAACGTTTGTAACAAGAGACTGATAATCTCAATAGGGGCTCTCATCTGGTTAAATAAAGGACGTCACTAACTCTAGACAGTGAATCTGCATGGGGGGTCTCAGATGATTAAATAAAGCACGTCACTGTCTAGGAACGAAGATGTAATGTTATTTTCAACACAGTCTAGCATTGGTTGCTTTTGTACTAAATTTCACGTAACATGAAAGGAACATGTAAAAATCTTCATTGAAGTACTTTAACAATGCTTTTCTACAGCAAACTTCTCACTAATGTTCGTAAATTCACTTAAACTGATGACAAGTATAACTCTATATGGGAAGCATTCGCTTTCTTGCTCACAAGTATGAGTTTACAAATAATGGAAGCATCTTTCCACAAAGATACACATTTATATATATTTTTAAATGAATGTTTTTTGGAACCCAACCTTTGCCATTGTTTTTATTCTGCCCCCCACCTTACCTGTAGCATTGCACAAAGCAGTAAATTCTGTGCACAAAGATTTGTCTAAAGCAGTGTTTCTCAAGCTTGCTTGGCCCACAGACTACCTGACCGATCACAAACATTTCCGTGGTCCACCCACCACTCGTGACAGAATGCATTCACTTCTCTCAAAATACCACTCGTAAAATAATTCATATTACCATAAGAATAAAACATTTACTTAACCCACTCTTTTTTACTGGGGGCTCATTTATAACTTGGGGTTAGGGTAGTTAAACAAGGGTAGTTTGTCTAACTTAATTTATTGTATTGAATATGTGTAAGATATGAATTCATGTCCGTAACAAAAGATATACTTATTTCCGGATCAACCTGCATTCGCATCACAGCCATCATGGAACACCGGTAGGACCACTGATCTAACACAATTATGAGCATACACTCAAGTGGCATCTAAATTGTGTTTTACCATGAACTCTTGCTTTAATTTCTAACTGAAATAGCCAAATGTTCACTCAAGCCCTTGGGTGTCTCACGCCATGATTCTGCCCGCCCACTTCCTGCTTCCTGGCTTGTGATTTTGGAGAGGCAATGGGGCCATGGGGTGCTAGGCCCCGGCTAAGCAACAGGCGATAATGTTGGGAGCTTTGGTCAGATTGGACCCCCATAACTAGCCAGCTGCAAGCAATATAGCTGCATTTATTAATATTTCCCAGATTTCGCACACAATTTGGGATTAAAATACTTGAATGTAGCTGCCTGACAGTTTTTGAGCCACCTAGTTTCGTCTCTTGGCATCTCCATCCTGCCATCTCTGTTCTCTAATTAAAGCACTAAAGTTTTAGTGTGAATGTAATTTTACAACATAATTGCTATTTTTATCATTAAGTTTGTTTTTTAGACTATGTAATTGCGGAATGTTATATGGCGGGTGAGTCGCCCTTGAATAATAACTTCTTAGCCCAGTGGGCTTTACTTGGGAAATACACTTCTTAATTTCTAAAGCACATTTCAAGCCACCATCAGACTGGATTTCAGGATCGGTGTCTTGAGACTGGGTTTATTGATATCTTTCTACAGCTGACCTCGAACGTAAATAGCAATATTATTGCAAAACGTGCATTCATTAAATAAATAAAAAGTAAATTGTAAATTGTGAGCATAAAATGTATCTGGAATTGCAGACAATATATCTCTGCACCTCCGATTAGCATGGCAGGTTACGTACGGTGCGAAATAAGTTCAACATAAATACATACACCCAGAGCTATAGATCGTGGGAATCTTCTCATAGCTCATCGGATTCTTCCAGGATAAACCATTTTGATAATTAATAAAGAGTCTGGTATCTATTATTTGTCAATATCGCGAACCCGCACTCACACATGGGGGGGGGGGGTATCTTTGGTTCTTTGCAGGGAGCTGAGCACCGAGCTGACCACGATGATGCGATCAATGGCGATGGCTCGGATCTTTTGGGCTCTAATTCTCTCCGCATCTGCGTGGGTTGGAGCCCAGGCCAGGAGCCCCGCGTGTGGAGACGGTGGAATCTATGGCTGAGAATTGGGCAACGTGCATTGCAAGGATCGAAGGCGAACATCTGTCCCCGACGCTATTCCTATGGACATGGTGTGGCTGTACCCCTTACGTTTTTGAATGTCACTTTGAATAAAATATCTGCTTTGATTGGAATGCTTTTGAGAATCTCATACGAGTCTGCAATACAATTGACGTAGTAAAAAAGAAAACACAAGTTTTGTAGAACCTGATTCGTGGATTGTGACTGAGGAGAAACGGGAGTTAGTGCATGGAGGTGGATTCCTTTCGAGCGACATTGGTAAAACTCGCACGGCATCACAATCCCTGGAATTGCGAGTCATGTGATATTCTCTACTTAAGTTCCTGGCTTAGAAGCAATGCACACAAATCTTACAAGGGCAACTACAACCTTCGGAATCTAGAGTGTCCAGGGTCAAATAAAAAAATCAATGACATCAATCTTGACAACCTGTGCCGTGATGCAGAAATAAAAAAAATCACGACTCTGAAACCCACGTCTAGACCAACCACAATATCCATCGCAACCATATCCACCTTCATCGCCAACGCCACATCCCGTACCGCTGACCCCAATCCCGACCCCTCCCACCCCACTGCTCACCACCGAGTGCCCACTCTGTCCCAGTGCACGAGCCGTGGCAGTGTGGGTCACCACAACCACGAGTACCACCACCCAGCACAGCGGCGGTCTCCGTGCGTCCTTGCGCTCGGGGCTGGCGCCGGCCTCGCGGCCTGCCACATGGGGTCTGCGCTGGCGCTCGCCTACGTGGTCCACGCGCTGAGGCGTACCGGTACTACCGTCGCCGCCACGAGGGGGGGGCACTGGGAGGCGGGCCTGTGGCCAGAACTGGATCGGTGGTAGCAGTGGCAGCAGCAGCAGCTGGTGGTGGTGAAGGAGCCAGAGATTGCGCACGGGGTGGGAGTAGTGCATCAGGGCAATCAATGCTAGCAGTTGATAGTTGCCGAGCCATTTTCTATACTTTAAGCAGTTGCACTCCTTAGCCTCACCACCTCTTCTCCATTGCCCACTCTCTTCCTTTTCCCTCCCCTGGCTCCTCCACTCCTTTCAGTCCCTCCCCTATCGCCCTCTCGTGATCCCTCAGCACTCCTCTCGCGATCGCTCATTCCTCAATCCTCACAGCACGCCCCCTGTCAACTACACCCTTCCATTCTGTCACCGTGTTGTAAGCTGTTAAGAACCTTGAGTGAAAGGCACTCTCAAAATATGAATTAGTTTATATATAAATTATCCCAATGTCCAGCTGTATGTTTCTATTTAACACAGAGGATCTCCTGAAGACGAGGTGACACAACCCTGGTCTGCAAGTGGGCCTTCATCTCTCCGTAGGGGGGCAATATCGATATTTGAATACTAATTTAATCATTGTTAACAATTTAGTTACTCAAATCTGGACAAGTCATTGCTGCTCTTCTGATTAGGCAACTGACCCCACCTAAGGTTGTGTTCCCTAGACCAGTGCTTCTCAACGAGCTTGCTCGATATTCATGGCACATTTACCCAAACACTTACTGTGGGCCCGATTGAGTTGTGGGAATACATTATAGCTGAAAGAAAATTGGTGCTCTCAACTTCTGTGATGAAAATTTGCCCAAATGTTTCGATGTATTTGTGTCTCTGTGTCCCTGTACTCCGAGTTTGTTTCCGTATATCTGTGTCTCTCTATGTGCGTGTCGCCGTGTCTTCATAGACCTTAATAGCTCACTAACAGCACTTGCCCTAAAAAGTCTGCTGGGGCTATACGGGGGATATTTGTTTGTCTTTGTCTCTGTGTCTGGCACAATATGAGGCACAGCTGGTGTGCATCTGCCAGTCATCTCAGTCAGTCAACCCATGGCACCTGGGTCTGTCCCGTGACCTCTTGCCAGCGGGCGTTTGACATTTCACCGTAAAAATGGCACATAACGTGGCACAAGCGCCTTGGTGATGTCACCGCCACTAAATGGAAAATCTCGGTTGGTGTTGTCTGTGCTTCTGTGTCAGAGTGTATTAATGTCTCCGTGTCTTTGTGCGAATCAATTCCTGTCTCTGTGTATGTCTCTGTTTTTGTGTATCTCCATGTATGTGCATTTCCGTGTTTCTGTGTGTGTGCGGGTGTAGTCGCTCTGTGTTGGTCTCAGTGTCTCTGTGCACGTTTCCATGCTTCCGTGTGTGCATGTCTCCGTGAATGTTTTCCCAACTGCGCATGCAGTTGGGAAGTTGAGAGGGCTGGGGGTGGTGGCTGACGGATGTCTGCTGCCGTGCTGCAGCGCGACCAATGGAGGGGAAAGGGTGGGAGATGGGGGTACTTTCCTTCTCTACGCGCACATTGTACCAGCACGATTGTGGCTACACTGCTTGATGTTCAATATAAGCACATTCTTCTCTTGTTGATGTACAGTGTGTATTCTGATTAGTATTTGTATGGTATATGTTAATATCGCTTAACCATACAAAGTTTCCACCAAACTCTGCAGTCAACCAATAACCTGCTTATTTGTGTTGTTTGATTGCATTTTAACTTGTAGATTTAAAAATGTATGCCTTTGCAAGTCAGTAATATAATACGTTTTTAATAGGCTAGGTTTAAGGTTTGTTTAGCTGATAGTCCACTTAACTCAACTATCTGCTTCTCATATGAAATATCTGCTGCTTTCTTCAACAATAAATACATAAAGATTTCCAATCCTCACGCGTGATTTATTTCTGTGATGGCCATTAACGTTCGAATGTAATGTTTATTTCATTCCAAAATACGCAATGAGGACTTGGCTAAACAATTCCAATTCAGAACCCTCCAAAAAATTATTAGGATTTGTAAGAAGATCATTGCTATTAAATCAGAATCTCCAAATAATCATGATTAGGCTTGAAGTAATGACGATAAATAATGCTTTCGAACTACGTTATTGGTAAATTAGTCATGCTATTCAATTTGTGGAGTTTAAGTCCCCACAATTGTCACCAGGAAACCAAAGTGGCGAGATGTTAACTACCTCACCAGGTATACAGGAGATTATGGGTTCGATCGCGACCCTGATGCTTGTACAGCAATCCCTCGCCAACTGCGGGGGTTAGGTTTCTGGAAAATGCCGCGGTTGGCAAATCCACGGTTGGTAAAGTACAGGGGCCTGTGGGAAAAAGAGGGTCACGGAAACCACGCCTGTGGTCAGGCTCGTCATAGCTTAACTAAGTTGTCTGATTATTAACTAATCACCGAATAAAATACAGTGCATTGCACTATAACTTGATAAAACATAAACATTACATTAACTTTACATACCTTGAATATTAACGATAATAACGATAAAATGTGATGATGGGGTGGTTAGGAGGAGGGGCTCAGCCCACTCTCCCCCTCTTCCTCCAGGCCGCAGACGCGACACTTTCACCTTTACTACATTCTGCACACTGCGGGTCCATGAATAAGAGCAAAATTAAACAATGCCTCGAAAATGAAGAAAAAAAATCGAATAACTTCATTGGTACTGTACGTCTTTAGGTCGGAATTCGTTTGGAGGATCCCACTCGGGAGGGCGTGTGGCACAGTTTGGTACCAGCTATCTATCACACGGTGCGGTCATGTCACTACAGTTATCTGCGGTGACTACAGTGCAAAGTCTATAAAATGGCGCTATGCCTCTAAAAATAAAATTAATGCTAACAATTGCGCGTTCGAGATTCAGCGGTGTCTGCAACTTGCAGACATCTCAGAACGGGAAAGAGTTCATGTGAATGTGGTTGTGATGCGACATGGTCTACATGCTGCGAGATTTACAGTACAATAAAACAGCCGATCAGCTATGCAGCACCGCGGGTTGCGCTGTAGCGTGGAGAACCACGGTCCCGTGAAATTTGGTGGGTAAAAATAAAATAATAAGCCATCTATAAAAGAAACCGTGGCTGACAAATATACGGTTGGTGAGGGATTCCTGTATATTTGGAGTTTCGTCCCATGGTGGTCACAATGATTTTTCTCCTCGTCCTCCGATTTTTCCCTCTACAATTGCAATCACCATTACGTGTTTTAGAGTATGCGAATTTCGGTAGGCTATGGCCGCCTTATGCCTGTCGCCCGCACTGATGTCCCCCCCCACCCCCATGAGTACTGATACTACTGACTTTATTGTGTGTAGGGTATGTAGGCATATATGCTGACACATATTGTTTTATTGGAGAGGGGGGGTCGACAACTTTTGGAAACCTGTTGGATCAACTTTTGACCCCCACATCTTAGGGGGGGGGGGGTGTCCACTTCCTGTAACTTTTTGATTCAGGTCTCCAAAAAGGCTGTTATGAATTAGTTGACGGAAAAACAGACAAATGGACATATGGACAGATGGACATACAGAACGCCAGGCTTTTATCAAGGATTTGGTCGTGTGACCCTTGCCCACTGTGCCTCGATCTTTCCTGGCTTTGACCGTTATCAAGGACACAGGGGTTCATCAATAAATTATTAAATACAAGTTTTGGTAGCACTCCTGCGTTGGTTTCCTTGGTTCCACTGCGTGATCCTCTTTTTCGTCAATTGCAACAGGAATTGATATTGCTCCCAATACCGGCCACATGCACACACATAATAACTTTCTAAGGGGGTGACAAGGTTCCAAAATGGCATATTTACATTTGTACGGCTCCCAGCCAACAGGAATGCCAACAGACCCAGTAATATGAACGTGTTAGCGTCACTATTGGCCCTCAATATGGTCCCCCTCTCAAGATCCCTTATCCAGTGGTCACGTGACTCTCTAATTACGTATATATATTTTAACAATAATCAAAATTCCCTATATTTATCTAAACGATCCTTTATGTCAAACTAAGCATAACTATCCTTTATAATACTATGCTATTCATAAACTGACTGAATAATACACCTATTATATCTATGATTGTTATTACAAACTTATCATATCTGTGCTAATCATTTACAATGCTGTGCCTATCTTATCACTTCTGAGACTATGTTTATCCTACCTATAGTATTCATTACATAGCCCCTTCCCGACTACGATTAATATTACTCGGATCTTAAACAGTAGTTTGATTTTACAGAGATAATCTATACTATTAATAATTCATCAATTAAACCAAAAAATAACAATATGTATCTTCAAATATATATTGAGAGCAAGGGTCAGGGCTTCACTAAGGCAAATAGGCGTCAATAATGGCGGCCCAACATTCAACAATATTGACACTGCAAATGATCAATAACTATTTCTTACTATCATATTTACAAACTTTTATACGTATAAAGTGTAAATAAATATACTTATCAAGTAATATATATATGTAGGACTCGTACTGACGCGACAGCTTCTTTGTCTTTCTCGATTCTTTATTAACGCGTATAGTTCACATCTCCTCCGTCGGCATCACACAATGTCCCTCCATTCTCTCCAACGCACAACTCCCCATCCACATCACTCAATGTCCCTCCGTTCGCTCGCTCCCCTGGCTTCGCTCGCTCTCCCTCTGCTCCTCTCCTCCAGCGACCTCCCTCTCTGCTCTTTCTCTCTCTCTCTCCAGCTTAGTCGCTCTTTGTTCTCCCTGCCGTCTCACTCCATCGCAGCTTCTCCTCCAAGGTCCGTTACTCCGCTGCTATCCTATACTGTATTCTCTTTATCCGCTGCTACCATACACTATCTCCCTCTGTCCACTGCTACCTTATACTATACTCTCTTGTCTACTACTACCGTATCTATACTTTCTTGTCTGCTGCTCCGTCTCTTCCTCTATCTGTCTCTTGTCCCAGGCACCAACCAACTCCCCTCCCCACGCTCTTTGCCTTTATCCCCAAACCAATTTGCCCCAATCAATTAAATCATCCCCCGCTTCGCTACTCGCCCCCGGCCCCCAGCATCACGTGATGTTGTTGTTGTAGACACCCCAACGCCAATCTCTGACACTCACACCTCTCGACCAATCACCGGCCTGTGTCCTCGATTACCCCAAACACCTGCAGGCCTCTCTTAATTACCTTACCACCTTAATTGGCACAATAACAACAGTATGGCGCCCCGCTCCCTGTGTCCCCGTTTGCCCTCACTGTCCCCCACGTGTCTGTATCACAACCCAACGCGTGATGCGTGTTTTCTCAAGTCCTTCATATATAAAATGGAAATTTGTGAATTTGTGTCTGTTCAAAATGTTTAGCATACTTCCCGACATGTGTAGTAGGTTCCAGGACACTTTTGACGACGTAGTTGGAGGCACACTTATTTATTAAACACCAAGCACATAACAGGCCGAGATGTATTACACTCGAAGGGGTATCGGCCCCTTCACCCGTCTAACTAGGAGATCAACAACCTATGTCACAGCTAGCCTACTCCTAGGTCCTCCACTACTGGGCTAGGGGAGGCTAGCTAACTAAGCCCTGGTTCAGCTGAGATTCCGGCACCCTGAGTCCCCAGACCGGCTCTTATAAGAGCATCGGCTCTGGGCTCTTGGGGCCACGCCGCTGGCTTGCCCTGGTCGGTCCTTAGAAGGACAGCGATCCAGGGGAGTCCCAGTGCCTATCTAGCAGGTCTTCTTTCTTCGCTGGTTAAGCTGAACACACTAACTCCCGAGCCCTCCGGCTCCCTGCCTTTTATAGCAACTCCCCCCTGAGGGGTGGGGCCGCGGGGGATCCCAGCTCCGTGTTAGCCCCCCAGGCCAAACGGTGCGGACGTGGATGTAAGCACCTCTCGGCATACGGCCATGACCACGCCCAGTGTGTTTGTTTCCCATTCGTAACAGCTCTACACATGTAACAAACTTGAAATTTGCCATGTGGGTACTTTCCAGACAGTTAACCATGCAAAAGTTATAAAAATAGACTTAGGTATTTTTTGGGGGGGGGACTTAATAATGCATATATTTTGCACGGCAAGTGAGCTATGATGCGACATCTGTCATGTCACCCGCGCATGCCTAGTGCTTAGCGCACTGTGTTACGAACCCGGCAACCTGAGTTAGCTCACGGCCACCACCGGTGACGATTATTTTAACTGTTCCTGGGCCACCCCTAGCCTCAAACGAGTAACTGGTGTGGTGTGAACATCGCCACTGGGGGGACAAAGGCCGCCTGGGCGTGGTGAATTCAAGTCCCGGGCGAAGCCGGGTAGTAAAGCTAGTAAGATATATATCAAAACTGGAATATCAACGAGCTGACCGTCACGATTTGTCCTCAATACGGGCCTCCCTCTCAAGATCCCACGAGAATATCTCACACTCTGAATTGCACATATTCAAATGTAAGTTAAAATATTGATTATAAATAACCGTTTCAAGTTCACTAGTGTCTATATATCATGAAACATAAATATGTGTTGATGGTTATTTTATTACTAATGATGGCAACGGATTAATTTTAAATAGTTAAGTTAAATGTTTATGCTTACGAACCTTATCTAGTGGTCACGTGACTCTGGCAATTGAGTCACGTGCCTGCCTAATGTGCGTGGCTTAAAGTACCGCCCATCTATCTTTAGCCAATCGTGACACAGCAACATTCATAAGGTTTAACACAGACTATGTACACCCTCTCTAATACCATAGTGTGAATATATATGTAGGACTTAAAATATCACGCGCCACGCGTTCTGTTGCTATGCAAGCTAGCAGCGTACAGTGGGGGTATGGGAAGACACAGGTGTTGTTGTCGTGGCATTAAGGGGGAGTCGTTAAAAGACACCACAGGTGTTAGGGGTAATTGTGGACGCAGGCTGGTGATTGGTCAGGAGGGTAAGTGGCTAATGACCGGCGCCGGCCTGGCGGCAATAACATGGTCACGTGAGGCTGGGGGCCTGGGGGCGAGTAGCAAAGCGGGGGATGAGATAATTGATTGGGACTGATTGGTGCGGGGATAAAAGGGACAGCGTAACGGAGAGACGGGAGTCTTGGTTGGAGTTGGAGTCGGAGTGGTTGGTGCCCGGGACAGAGACAGAGCAGGAGTAGATACGATAAGAGTGGATAGAGAGAGTACCGATAGGTTAATAGTGGAGAGAGAGAATACGGATAGGTTAGCAGTGGATAGAGAGAATGCAGATACGGTAAAGTGGATAGAGGGGGCGAGCGAAGCCGCGGAGCGAACGGGGAACATGGAGTGTTGTTGATGGCGGGTTGTGCATCGGAGCGAACGGAGCGATGATAGTGAAGTGTGAACTCTACGCGTGAATAAACGTGATGAGAAAGACAACGAGAGTACGAGTCCTACATATACACCATTTATTCGTAATATAACCACACTGGTTTCAGTTGCGATACATTTCCACTTGATAAGCCACTTCATTGAGCTATCATTTGTGGCCAAGCTGCTTTTGCAAAACAGCTATATAACTTAATCAAAGAGGTCTGAAATGCATAGAAATACCGAAATATTATACTTTTGACACAACTGCTGAAAAATGGAAAACACTTTGATAGGAGGTAACACGTGTCATTGGAAGGATGCCGATCATATGCATTTAAGATCGTGAATGTTATTATTTGTGCATGCTACTGAAACGTGTTCTTGGAGCTAAACGTTTTCAAGAACTTAACACTGTGAATGGAATAGAATGCGACCCATTTTAACAAGCCTGTCAACAATTAGGCCTTCGGAAAGAACGATAAGATATAGCACGACACTCTTACTGAAGCAAGTGAAATAAGAATGTCAATCAATTTGAGATAGCTGTTTGCAATGATGTGTGGCTTTCGAGAACTTGACAACGTAACGGAACTTTCGAAAAAGCATACAAATTTAAGACTTGATCAGAAAGTACTCAGAATAAACTGTACCCTTGTTTGCTCCTGCAGAAATAAATTAACTATTGCAAGCGTATGGTCTCAATTTGAAAAAAAATAAGCTGCCCTCAGTTGATATGCTGCCAGTATTTCTGAATTCAGAATCCTTCTATGTTTGAGCAGAACGCGGCAAAGCGATTCTAAACAGAACAACGAGCAGCGCCATGTTGTTGATACATTATTAAACGCAGTCTACGATGATTCAGATGATACCAATAAGTATATTTTCTTGGATGGTCCTCCTCCAACATGAAAAACTGTCGTATACTCAACACTACTTATTACTATTAAAAGGTATAGAAGACATAGCAACATTAGTTGCGTCAACAGTAATAGCAGCAACACGATAAGCTGGAGGCCAAACTGCTAATTCAGTTTTCAAAATGCCTTCGAAAACAACTGCAACATCGACTTACAATATAAAGCCAAACACAAGAGGGAAGCCAGAAATCTAATCCAATCGAAACTAATAATCTGAAATGAAGGATCAATGACGCATGCACACGCATTTCAGGCTGTTGATAGATTATTGCATGCTCCGACAGGAATATGTAAACCATTTGGAGGCAAAGCAATACTTTTGGGTGGAGATTTCAGACAAGTCCTACCAGTTATTTTACGTGGTTCACTGTCTCTTACTGTTGCAACGTATATAAAAAAGCATCGGCTCTGGGGAGAATTACAGGTGCAGAAGCTTAAACAAAATATATGATCTCTGGAAAGTGAAAAGGAATTCGTGGAATTGCTCATTAACATTACCCTCACCATGCTATCCAGAAAATGAATATACAGTTGCGCAACTATAGGGTGACATTTACTTTTCTACAGTTAATTTTAAACAACTTAAAGGAAGAGCAATACTGAGTCTTACAAACGAAGCCCATTTTAATCTTAACAATCAAATACACAGCCATATTAATGGAGCTGAAGTGTTTTTAATAAGCGTGGATACTATTGTTAGTGAGGATACTATTGATCAACTTGCATTCCCGGAAGAGTTCTTACAGTCTTATCTGAACTGGAATGCTTCCTCATGAAGTGAAACTTAAAGTAGGAGCCGTTATCATGCTCCTTTGAAACCTCTTACCATTGAGAGGACGATGTGATGGCACAAGATGTATCGTTACTCAAATACAATCACACAATCGGAGCAAAAATGATCGGTGTAGCACAATCAGATACGGTAATAATTCCAAGAATCCCACTCATTCCATTAGACACAAATTTACCATTTAGTTTCAAACGAAAAAAAAATCCCATACGATTGGCGTTTTAAATGATCATCAATAAGTTAAAAGGTCAAACGTTTGATAAAATATGCCTTTACCTACCTAAGCCTGTTTTTAGTCATGAGCAATTATATGGTGCTCGATCAAGAGTCAGATCGTTAGAGTCACTTAGTGTAGTATCGGAAAAGCTCAGAAATTGACAATTGTTATTTATATAAATCTTTGATTAAAACATATAATTTACAAAAACAAATAAATGCGTGAATATATATTTGAATATATGCTAAATTAGCGTAATTTACACCGGATACAGCCAATGTTAGTTTTTAAACAAATAATCTGGCGATTATGCTTACTGCTGCTGTGATGGCAGCGGTGATGGTTGCTTGGGTCCCTGTGTAGCTCAGCCCTGGCTCCCCACGTGTGGACAAGCAGGCGCCTGTAGTTGCTACCATGGAAAGTACCAGGGCTACGGTCCTGCGCACGTGGTGGACTGTCAAAGTCGCCATCTGAGTTCAGTCCCTGCTGAGATCCCAGCCAACACTGAATTCCTATTTCTGTACAACAACCAGCTGAAGGAAGCTCTGTTTAGAAACTATGCTGACATCAATAGTTGCCTGATAGCTATATACAGGGACAGATATGCCCATAGGTTAATAAGGCAATCATATTTTGTTGGTCCTCCTTGAGGCCCTCCATACTACGTTAAATGAACAGTTGAGCCACGGTAGCACAGTCATCAGACCATTTTGTCTATCAATTACAATGACATCTTCATGACTTTGCCACAGATAAATCTAGGAATTTTTTAAAAAGAAATTAGTGTGGTGAGTAATTTATGTTTGATGAGTTCACCTTGAGTCGAATACATTTAATTTTACATAGATACATTAATATGCTCAATGACTTTGTTGTTTAAAAATGCAATATGTAATAGAGTACATACCTAGGCCAGTCCATGCAGTTAGCCTTAAGACCCTCGCAACCTTAATCCAGCCCTAGCAATGGGCTCCGTTCCTTAGGTCCGTTCAGAAGTCGAACGGTTTGTAAGTCGGAAAAAAACAACGTACTGTATTTAAATGGACATACGGTGAGTGTTATAAAATGTGTTGCGGTTTAACAAAAATCGGAAGCATTGTTGAAATAAAAAATGATAATAAATATTGTACATTCGCATGTGTAGGGGTTATTACAGGGAGAAGGACGGACAGAAATCACAAGGGTGTCTGCACCCAAACACGGGTGTCTACATCCACATCCGCATCCGTTGAGCCTGGGGGGCCATGGGGGGCCATGGGGGCTTTGTGATCCCCCATAACTCCACCCCTCGGAGGGGAGTCCTATATAAGGCGGGGAGCCAGAGGGCTCAGGGCCAGTTCTGAAGAAGCTAACCAGTGAAGACTGAAGACCCGCAGTATAGGCCCTGGGACTCCCCTGTCTCGCTGCCCTTGTCAGGGCCAAGCTGGGCAAGCCAGCGGCGCGGCCCCAAGAGCTTCCGTGACCTCTGCTCTTGTAAGAGCAAGGTCGGGTTAGCTGGGCGCCGGGATTCGTGCTTTACCAGGGCTGGATCAGATAGCCTCCCCTAGACCTTTAGAGGAGGACTGGGAATAGGACAGGGGTAATAGTGCTAGGGGTGTTCCCATCTAGTACGGGTGAAGGGGCCGTTACCCCTTCAAGTATTGTACTGTCCAGTGAGTTAAATAAAGAGTGTGCCTCGACTCCGTCGTCAGTCTCCCTGGAACTCACTACACATGTAATACTGTCATAAATGCTGTGCCGTATCTTACCTATAAAAGTAACTGTCTGTCTCTCTGTCTGCGTACACCTATCCTTGTAACGCTTTTACAAACTGTTGGGTTTACGTTACAACAAAGTACACAAATAAAAAAACTAGGCCCCCAGACAAAATATCGGTATTTGTTTTGCCCTTGGTCCAATGTAAACTAAGAAAATCACACTTTGCAACAATGTACGCTGATAGTCATGATAAAAAAAATCCGCAGACTACCTGCTGGATCTCCTCACTGGTTCGAAGAACAAATGTGACCTAAGGTCTTCGCTCATTTACCAGCTTCACATTCCTTATTGCCGTATAAATACTGGAGGAAGGGCCTTTCCTATTTCTAATGTGAGGATATATCCGGCTCACTGACGTATCACAACTCGTCATGATGATTGGCTCTGCCGGACCTGGTCTATAGCCAATGGGGGGAAGCCTAGGGGCGTGGCCCTGACGTAATGGAAAGATGACAGCTGTAAGTAGAAGATTGGTTCTGCTGGCTTTGGCCATAGCCAATGGGGAGATGAGTCAGGGGCGGGGTCCCGGGAACTTACGAGGGAGCCTTGAATATTCCATGGAGGCTAACCAGGATTGGTGGAAACGTACCACGTGACCCGGGTATTAAATAGAGGTGGAGACGAACGACACGTGGTCAGAACGGGAACGAACAGAGGAAGGGGCCATGCGGGAATGGGGCTCTGGGTTGCCACGTGGCGGTGCGTCTCTCTCTATCTATCCCTTTCACGCTGCCTGTCAGAAGCGTGAAGGAAAGCTGTAATACAAGTTGAATAAAAGACAGATTCCAGAAGTCGCCTCAATGACCTTTATTACATTGGTGTCAGATAGTATCTCTTGAGACCATTTGGACGATCCTTTAAAAGCACCTCAAGAAGAAGATCCCACCGGACCCTCCGTCGGAGGAAGAAGTTGAGGCGAATGAGGACGAGCTGCTGGGAGCTGCGGGTCCTCTGCCTCTGGCTGCTGCTCTCCCCGACGATGCTCATCGCCGACAGGCTGGAGAGGCGACGTCTTCGACTGCAGATGAGAGATGGCGGCGATTGGCAGAGTAGATTGATTCGCTCCGTGCGATTTTGCTGAATCTGGTGACGGTGGTCGCATCTTCAGTGGCCCTCGGTCGGCCGCGTGGAATTCAACCAAGAGCCGATGACCAGGATTTTCAGCGGGAATCGACGTCCGCCATTGCTCCTGCTGCGGAGGGAGAGGCCTCCATCTTGGGCGGGGCTGCTGCAATGAAGCCGCCAGATTCTATCTTGGGAGGGGATGCCGACACGCGGCCGCTGGACGCCATCTTGGGCGGGGCTGTTGACACGCGGCCGCCGGACGCCATCTTGAGCGGGCCTGCTGCCATGCGGGCACCGGACGCCATTCTGACGGAGCCGTGAAATATGCGGGGAGCGGGATTGGGGACGCTTGAGGTGTCGGACATTCACCGCGGACATCGCCTTCCTCAAATCAAGGAATTTGTCGCCGAGGGCGATTGGAGTGCGTTCACGTGGCGGTTCGAGTCAGCCTTTCGGTCAGTACGATAGACGGAGGCGGAGACACTGGAGGCGCTGCCCACGTTGCTGGATAATGTCTACTTGGCGGTCTTCCGATCCATCCTGGCGAGCAAGAAGAAGACGCTGCATGACGCTTTCACGGAAATGGCGGAGTTTTACCAACCACCGATGGCGGCTACAAGGAAATTTATGTCACATCGTCGAGGCATACCGAGAGGCGCTGTTAGCGCTTGCCATGGCCGCCTACCCCGACTCGTCAGCTGATCTCCTGGAACCTCTCATCCTTTCCAGAATGATTGAGCTGGCCCAGGAACTTAACATCTCGTTGCCGGTGTGTGGCCACGAACCGCTTACGTCACGATGGGCAGCGCGCTGCTTGGACGCCAAGTTCAACCTAAAACGCTGGGATCAGATGGTGGCATGGATGGGGAATCCCGAAATAGATGGTCCACCGTTGGGGTGGTCTCCACGTCGAGTCGTCCATGGCTCCAATGACTCCAGGAACGACGAGGTGATGGCTGCTGTTCCTCGCTGGGTCCCGAAACGCCGGCCCCGCGAGCAGTGTGATGAGGCCGGACGACCACGTGCAGAGACCGGGACGAGCGATCGCCGGGCGACGGCGACCACGTGTTTTAAGTGTGGCCGACGAGGCCATTTCGCCCGGGATTGCCACTGCTGACCTCAACCTTCTCAGCTCCCATTGGGCCGGCTTCCATCTCCTCCACCGGACGCGGATCCACGGCACCCTCGGGCAAGTCGGCACACATCGGACACCCGGCAAGTCTTATCACATCACCCATCCACTCGCACACATGTTTGCACTCCGGACGGATTTGTGGTGTACCTGTGTCGATGCCGCACTCTGCGACACAATGGAAAAAATTGGCCTGCAGGGTGGTAGCAACCGCATCGGGGTCCTCGACGGTACGGGTTACCATCGATGGCGTCGATGTTCGTATTTTGGTGGACACTGGCGCGTCTGCCACAATCATTTCCGATGTTATTTTTCATCTCCTGTCCATTCCTACATCGCGGATCCGACCGGGTAATGACGCATGCGTTGCTGCTAATGGGGGTAGCATGGGTATTTTGGGGCGAGTTGATGTGCGCATTGCTATTGGTAATATCACCGCGGAGGGACCAGTTTTGATCTCACGTTCACTGGCCATCCCATGCTTATTGGGCACCGATTTATTGCGCCGCATGCCAATTAAAATACTCGTCGACCAAGGTTGCTTGGAAATGCCAGGGGGCCGTAGGATGTCATTCCTGCCATCCCTGCTGGGCCGTTCGCCCCCAGGTAATGCTGTTAATGCGATTGTTGCTGCCACGGTGGAGGTGCCGTCGGGCTCGCAAATGCTTATTCCGCTGCATTACCGAAAGCGTTTGGATGCTGCGGATGGTGCGATGGGTGTGCTGTTGTCCCCGTCGAATTCTGTGGCAAAATCCTTTTCCCTAGTGGCGGCTCAAACTATCATTCAGCCTGGTCAGGCCTCGTTTATACAAGTGTTAAATGGGGGCCCGGACCGGGTCGTCATCCCGGCTGGTTCGGTATTGGCTCACGCCACTACCGATTTCACCAGCTTTGAGGGTGAACCACCCACTAAAATCGCCGCTGGCGGGCCACGATACGATCGTTCACACGATCGATGGATCGCAGTATTGTGCGAGGAAAATACATCTTTGTCGCACACGCAAAGGAGCGCCTTGCATTCATTATTGTCGGAGTACGCTGACGTTTTCAGTAAAAACTATTTGGATCTGGGCCATACCTCGCTCTTGTCGCACCATATCGACACCGGTGCGGCGGGACCGATTTGTATGCACCCACATTGCATGATCCCTGCTGAAAGGGAACACGTGCGTGGCGTGGTGGACGACATGTTGGCGGCCGATATAATTTCGCCGTCCAACAGTCCTTGGGGCGCCGGTGGTGCTGGTTTAGAAAAAGGATGGGGGGACGAGGTTTTGTGTGGATTTCCGCCGATTGAATAAGATATCCATGGCAGACGCATACCCCTTGCCATGGATGTACGACTCGTTGGACACTTTGTCAGGGGATAATTTTTTCTCCACCCTCGACCTGTCGTTTGGGTTTTGGCAGCTTCCCCTCAATGATGCGTCCAAACCAAAAACGGTGTTCCGCACGCCACAAGGCCTCTTTGAGTTTAACCGCTTACCTATGGGCTTGAATGCAGCACCGGCGATGTTCCAACGCCTGATGGAACTGGTGCTAGCGGGGCTGCAGTGGGAAACGTGCCTCATATATTTGGACGATATCATCATATTCAGCCGCACGTTCGAAGAACACCTCCAACGACTGGAGACTGTTTTTCAGAGGATGCGCACGGCTGACCTAAAATTTAAACCAAAGAAGTGCCACCTTTTGCAACGGTCCGTCCGATACTTGGGTCACATCGTCAGCTCTGACGGTGTGTCCATGGACCCTCAGAAAACGGCGTGTGTCCGAGAGTGGCCCACGCCCACTTCAGTGGGCGACGTATGGCAGTTTATTGGGTTCGCATCCTACTATCGCCGTTTTGTTAAGAATTTCGCGACGCTGGCTAAGCCACTGCATGTTCTGACGAGGAAAAATTAGAGATTTAAATGGGGCCCGGAAGAGGAGGGCTCTTTTCAATCTCTTCGGGATCACCTCGCCACCGCGCCGACGCTCGACTACCCAGACTTTTCCCAGCCATTCATCCTTGACACGGATGCTAGCGATATCGGCATAGGAGCCGTTTTGTCGCAACGGAAAGACGGGGTCGAGCGAGTGGTGGCATACGGCAGTAGGGTTCTGTCCCCTGCCGAGACGCGATATTGCGGGACGCGACGGGAACTGTTAGCAAACGTACATTTTGTTCGCCAGTACCGGCCGTACCTGTATGGAAGGAAATTCCTCGTGCGCACTGACCACGCGGCCTTGCAATATTCGTTGAAATTAGAACAACCATCGGGTCAATTGGCTCGGTGGTTAGAATCATTACAGGAGTTTTCCTTCAATATCACGTACCGCAAGGGTACTCGCGTTCACATTGCCATGGCAATGTGAACGCTCTCTCCAGGTTACCCCCGACTCCTCCCTGCGCCTGTCTGATGGGTACGCACCGCTGTGCAGCGCTGCCTACCTCGCCCTGTCCGGTTATGGGGGCGATGTCGAACAATGAAGGCCAGGATGTACCCGTTGGCGCCGACGATACGCTGCATTTGCCGCACTCGGTGTGGCTACTTGAGCAGGAGGCCAATGCCTCTCTGGCTCCACTGTGGAAACTGATCGGGAAACTGAGATCTCATTTGGCGGGATGGAAATGGCAGATGTTTCGGGGCCAGGCGGGATTACTGATGTGTACGGATGGATTGTCTGACCATTCACGCCTGGTTGTGCCGACATCCCTTCGCCACGACCTGCTCCACGCTCTGCACGCCGACAAGCTGATGCACCTCGGCATGCAGAAAACGTTGGCCGCGATGCAGCAGGATTTCTTTTGGCCTGGCATGACAGCAGATGTCACTAACTTTATCCGGTCATGCCATGATTGTGCAAAGAGGAAACCGCCTCATCAAAATTATGTCCCGCCACTACGTTCGATTGAGGTGTCCCGTATTAATGAGCTAGTTGCTCTGGACATCCTGGGCCCGTTCCCTCCATCGGCTAGGGGAAACAAATACCTTTTAGTCGGGGTCGAATATTTTTCTCACTGGCCTATGACCTGGCCATTGCCTGACCAAACGGCCTCGTCCATCACCGAGGCTTTCTTGAATGGATACGTCATGGATAAATGAGCACCCGAAGGGCTGCTCACGGATCAAGGACGTAACTTCTCCAAATTGCTCAAGGATGTATGCTCTGCACTGGGTACAAAGAAAATCCACACGTCTCCTTACCATCTACAAACAGATGACATGGTGGAACGATTTAACCGCACCCTTTCGGCCATGCTTTGTCACACGGTGAGTGAAAAACAAACCGATTGGGACTTGCACATACCGGGCGTCCTGGCGGCATACCGCATGGTTCCGCACGCGTGCACAGGATATTCGCCATTTTTCCTGATGTATGGCCGTGAGAATGTACCTCCGATTGATGTGCAACTGGGTGTAACGGGAAACAACCGTCCCCTTCCTTGCCTGATCACGTACAGGACTCGCTTAAACGGGTTTCGGAGGCGCGAGAGGCCGGCAGAAGTGCGACGGCCCGTACGCAGGCAAGGAACGAGAGGTATGTGCGTCGATCGCGAACTGACATGCCCTGGTCGGTGGGCGATATGGCATGGCTCCATTGCCCTCAGGTGCCAGTGGGTACGTCCCCTAAATTGCACAAGCCTTGGCGGGGGCCTGTGAGGCTGGTGGACATTCGGAATCCCCAGAATGTTTGCATCCAGTACGGCCAACGTCGTTGGTATGTCCATTCGTCGCGACTCAAACCCTATGTTGACCCGCGTGCTGGCCCTTCATCTCCACTTGTGGACCTGCCGGGGTCTGGCGTGCCGAATGTGCCACTTGCCTCGCCCGTTAATCCCCAGCGGGGCTGTGTTATACCCCCCGCAGATGAACAGGTTTTGAGGGACGACGCGACCCCGGACGTCCCTCCTCCAATGGGACCTGTCCCAAATACAACGGAAACCGAACATTCTACTTCTTCTTCTCCACGGCAACCACCTCCTGCTGATCAGTCGGCGAGGCAACCACGCGCAAACAACGGAGGGGGTCCGGCGTCACGCACGCGGTCGAAATCTCTCCCATTTCGCTAATATTGATTGCCTTGCGGTCTGTCACCCTGTTGTTACTGCGCTACAGGGGCGCCCTAATGTATGTCTGTTGTTAAATGTTTTGAATTCCCCGGCGCGTAGACGCCTACTCCCCCCTTACCTTGTTAATGCGTCTTAGACGCCCTAATATTTTTCCTAATGGGATTCGGCTTGTCACCCTTTTCCCAGCCGAGACGGCTGACTTTTTACATCGGGGGCGGGTGGGTGATGTAATGTGAGGATATATCCGGCTCACTGATGTATCACAACTTGTCATGATGATTGGCTCTGCCGGTCCTGGTCTATAGCCAATGGGGGGAAGCCTAGGGGCGTGGCCCTGACGTAATGGAAAGGTGACAGCTGTAAGTAGAGGATTGGTTCTGCTGGCTTTGGTCACAGCCAATGGGGAGATGAGTCAGGGGCGTGGTCCCGGGAGCTTACGAGGGAGCCTGGAATATTCCATGGAGGCTAACCAGGATTGGTGGAAACGTACCACGTGACCCGGGTTTTAAACAGGGGTGGAGACGAACGACACTTGGTCAGAACGGGAACGAACAGAGGAAGGGGCCACGTGGGAGCGGGGCTCCGGGTTGCCACGTGGCAGTGCGTCTCTATCTATCCCTCTCACGCTGCCTGTCAGCAGCGTGAAGGAATGCTGTAATACAAGTTGAATAAAAGACGGATTCCAGAAGTCGCCTCAACGACCTTTATTACATATTGATGCCCCCAGGGTCTGGAATGCTATCGCCAATAAACTGCAACTGGGATCACTACCAGTGAGATCTTCACTCAAAACTGTTTTAGAGAAGTTGTACACCCCTAGCTGTCACTGCTATTCAGTGGCCTGAAATCAAATGTTTCGCTTAGGATGACCGCTGCAAAGTATGATCTTGTGTTTTGATTACAGTGCGCTGATCTTTAAAAGTGCATTGTAACTTTTTGATACTCCTTCTGATACTCCTGCTGTTATGGAGTGACGCATGCAGCCAGGAATTGCTGCAAAGTTTGGTAGTACATGTTATGTATATCGTTCATTGTAAAATTTCAATCACATTTCCTATGATCACTGTTACATTGCTTTTATAGCTTTATTTTTGTGATTTCGAAACCTTTTGGTTTAGCCATGTTTTGTTTGTTGTAGTACAGAGTTAGACTGATAGCTTTAATCTAAATTGTATTATGGTTGTTATTGTTTGACTTGCATCCCACTGGGATTTTTGCACACAGCATTGATATACAGTGGAACCTTGGTATACGACCGCTTTGGAATACGTCTCATTTGGTATACATCGTGTTTTTTCGAGAGAAAAAATGTCTTGGGATACAACGTCTTGCTTGGGATACGATGAGTTTGCTAGAACTTGTATGGGTCGGGATGAGTCACCGCGTAAAGTACCCGCGTATGCCCCGTTCACGACTGAAACAAAGCGAGAGGGGCGGGGTGGCGTGGGGGAGAGGGTCGGGGTGGCGTGGGGGAGAGGGCCATGGTGGCGTGGGGGAGAGGGCCAGGGTGGCGTGGGGGAGAGGGGCGGGGGGCGTGGGGGGCTGCCCCCATGGAGGGTGGAGCCCTGGGTCGAGGCGCGTGACGTGCTGGGTTGAGGCACGCCACGTGACCAGTGCAGCTGGTAGCAGCGCGGTCACGTGGCTTCTGTATGCAGTTTAGTAATTAGTGTATAAATTATTTTATACAACCCCATTAATGTATAATATGCCAAAATATAATTTATTTTCCTCTGGAACGGATTATTTCCTTTCCCTTTATTTCTTATGGGAAACATTCTTTGGTATACGTCATTTTAGGTATAAGTCCTACCTTCTGGAACGAATTAACGACATATACCGAGGTTCCACTGTACGGTGCTTTTTTTGGAAGTTTTGCTGTTTTTTCCTGGATTTTTCTGTTTGTGCGTAGTCACTTTAATAATGTTCTTGTTCATGTGTTTTTTTGTTGAGGTTGCACCCGAGTCAAAAGCCGCATGTCTCACAGGGCTATACCTAATAAATGAAACTGAAAACTGAAACCTTGAGTACGCTAATGCATGCATCTGCGCGTGCGCGTAAACGCCGACTCACGGTTGCCCCTAGCAAAGCAAACGAGCTGGCTGAGCGACTACGACGGGAGGGGTTATACGTTCTCTGTTCAAAACACATTCTTGCGAAGGGAGCTGGTAGGAGTGTTGGGTTGCTCGGTCAATGGCCCAGGGTCAACGGCGGCGTGGTGTATTCCGCAAAATATGCCCGACTGTGAGGGCGGGCACAAGCCGGCGTGAGTAGGTTAAACGTTGAGTTTTATAAGGTCACCACGGGGTGACCAGCCCCTCCCCACCCAGCCCCACCCGACCCAGCCCCACCCGACCCAGCCCCACCCAGCCACTCCCCACCCTCCCCACCCAGCCCCTCCCCACCCAGACCCTCCCCACCCAGCATCCCCACCCAGACCGTCCCCACCCAGCCCCTCCCCACCGTCCCCACCCAGCCCCTCCCTGCACGACGGACGGACACAATAATCCCCTGTGGGCTGGTGTAACCAGGAGGTTCCTACCAGTATGAGTCTTCAACACGTGGACCCGGGCCGAAGTTGTTGGTTCCGGTCCGTCCTAGCAGTGACGTTGTAATTAGTGTAGTAACCCTGGTGGTCACTACCATAGGTTGTTATTCTGTTAAAGGGAAGTTACCCCGTGTGTTGGAGTTAAATAAATGTGTTGCCTCCAAGTCTGCGACTCAGTCGAACTCACTACATACAGTGAGGGAAAATAGTATTTGATCCCCTGCTGATTTTGTACGTTTGCCCACTGACGAAGAAATTATCAGTGTATAATTTTAATGGTAGGTTTATTTGAACAGTGAGAGACAGAATAACAACAACAAAATCCAGAAAAACGCATGTCAAAAATTTTATAAATTGATTTGCATTTTAATGAGGGAAATAAGTATTTGACCCCCTCTCAATCAGAAAGATTTCTGGTTCCCAGGTGTCTTTTATACAGGTGGAAGGAGAAGTGGCGCCATTTGCCACGTGGTCGGGGGTCCTACGCGCACTGTGGTCCAGCGTGGGCGGCCAGGCCAGGAGAGCGTGCGGTATCGCACGGGGATATAGAGAGCCAGCGGAGTGTGCGGGGTACCCGAAGGGCAGTGTGGCCAGCAGCGGGTGTGGAGAGAGCACACGGAGGGGCCGGACGGACACGGCGTGGTGAGAGCCACACGGAGCGTGCGCGGGGCACACGGCAGAGAGACGGCGAGGGTCTGAGCGAGGACCAGCGGGTGCGAGGAAATAACCCAATAAAGAACCAACGGAGAGCGACATCGTGTGTGAAGGAGTCCTTTATTACATATTTATGGAAAATGCAGATATGGGATTAGTCACTACTTGTGGAATGTGTAGGTGATGGGGGGGGGAGTCTCAAAGTCATATTATGCTCGTGTATTATGTAGGATTAGCAGTAATAAAGGGAGGAAGTAGGATTATCAGTAATAAAGGGAAGGAATTTTAATAGTAAGGAGCTGCAGCAGCCAAACCGCCACGTAAAAAACTAAAATATAAACTACATCAATATCATCAATAAACTCAATATACTCTCCAATAAGCTGAGCTAACAGTAAGTCATACTTTTCGATTTAAAGCTTTCGTGACTGCAGGGATTCATCTTCTTGGTTCTGTTGAGGACGGCTGCTTGCGTTGTGGCCGAAACGTCATGAGAATTTTTTTATTGTTGTATTTGTATTATTTTAGTATTTCCCTTCTACGTGGCTTTACCGAAAGAACCAAGAAGAGTAAGTCATACATTACAATTCTATGTCGCAAAAATATAATATTCCTCCAGCTAAACTTTTTTCTTACATCACACGGATATACCTCGTACTATACTGTATACTGCCATAGACAAACCCAACGTTAAATTATACTCTGCATTACTATAAACCATCACCTTACCCTACATTGCGGGGGTCACAAAAAAGATCTCCAAAATCCTGAATTAACACAAGATCCAGGTCCGATTCAACACAGTACATAAAATCCGTGATCTGGTCCCGTCTGTCAAAGATGTGGTTCCAGACATACAGTACCCTGGCGTCTACAAACTAAGTTGCCTCTGCGGTAGCAGTTACATTGGAGAAATCAAACGACATGTCTCAGACCGCATCCATGAACATAAAGCAGACCTGAAACACGGTAGGACAAACACCTCAGCCGTGGAAGATCACTTTTATAATTCAGTGGGCTCACATGACATTGACTTCTCCAAGACAGAGGTTCTCTGCAAGCCATCTGGCTACCATGAGAGATTCGTTCATGAGGCGATCCACATATATACAAACACAGAGACAATTTCAACCGAGTAGATGGATTCTGGCTCAACAATCATTTGAAGGACGTAATAAACCATTTCGGGTCTTAACTGATTGTGTTCACGTTTACGGTGACTTTCAGACCACAGTCCACTCACTGGCATTGTATTCTCCACAGGGAATGGAGTCTTTGCTGCGCTGCAAGTCTCCTGCCACCACTCTCCGATTGACATTTCGTTGCTCCTCCTAGTACCTTTCACGTGACGGTCAATGGTATAGTGTATAAATGATTGTATAATAATAAATAGTATAAAAGTGTAATGTTTAATATAATGTATAAGGTAATATATAGTATCATAATTGTGTAGTGAATATACAGCAGTGTGGTATACAGTAGGTTGGGTAGAATAATACATAGTGTAATATCACAATGTATAGTCTAAGGTATAGGGTAGTGTATAGTAATGCAGTGTATAATTTAATGTTGGGTTTGTCTATGATAATATATAGTACGGGGTATATCCGTGTGATGTAAGAAAAAAGTTTAGCTGGAGGCATATTATATCTTTTTGCGACATAGAATTGTAATGTATGACTTACTGTTAGTAGCTCAGCTTATTGGAGAGTATATTGAGTATATTGATGATATTGATGTAGTTTATATTTTAGTTTTTTACGTGGTGGTTTGGCTGCTGCAGCTCCTTACTATAAAATTCCTTCCCTTTATTACTGCTAATCCTACTTCCTCCCTTTATTACTGCTAATCCTACATAATACACGAGCATAATATGACTTTGAGACCCCCCCCACCACCTACACATTCCACAAGTAGTGACTAATCCCATATCTGCATTTTCCATAAATATGCTAAATTCCTGTTGATATGCAAATTCCTTTTTGTCAAGGCGCCCTCCTCCTCTAACCCAGCTTAAATATACGCTGCCAAGCTTGGTGGTGTTCATTCAGACGCTGTCTTTCCGACAGCCCTGTTCTTCACCTGAGGTCGTGAGAATTGTATTTTACTATGTTTTTATTTTATTATTTCCCTTCTACGTGACTTTACCGAAAGAACCAAGAGAGATCATTGGCTTTGTTCTTTCATGAAACTTATCGGCCACAAGCCTAACCTACAATCAAACAAACCATGCCAGATGCGGATACTTTATGCACAAATAAAACAAAAAGCATTCTTCTCTACGACTGGGGTCAACCAGAACATCACCACAATAATCTCCTATTCCTGACGAAATTTTGTGGTTGAACCACCTCAATATCAGAAGTACAAAATAGACCAATCTGCACTGACTAGCGTGGTGAAATTCTTTCAAATATCCCCCATGGGAAGCTCTCATCCAGCAGGGAATTCATTAACGGCTGTAAAAGTACAACATGTGGCGGGTTTGGTGGGAATATTAGATATTTGGCATTAAATGAAGGCATAGTGATTTATTAGAATTGTATCTGTACAACAACCAGCTCAAGACTCTCCCCAGGGGAGTGTTTGACCAGCTCGCGAATCTGCAGACGTTGTGGTTGCACTACAACCAGCTCACGACTCTCAGCGCTGGGGGGTTTGACAGCCAAACACAAAGGACTGCTCAGAGCCTGAGCACAAACTCAGCTGAGTTCCCCGCCAATTTTACACAAGGTAGTCATGATGGTAAAGATTGATTGTGTAAAATGTGTCGCGACACGTTTCAGTCTGCACTCATTGTGTGTTCACTCTTAAATACAGAAAATGTCTCCATGTGGTGGCTGTGTTCACATGTTTTCCCTGTACAAATGTCTTGGGCCTTTAGGTATCTGTGACATTTGGATTCTATCCAAATTTAAATTGCAATTGCTTTCATAATAAATGTTTTGGGTTATATCGCGTCAGTATAAATGTGTTGTAACCCTCCACCCTCCGACACAGCCAGTAAGGTTTGTCACGTAAACAACTCGCTAATTAGTTACTACTTTAGCCAACCGGTGTGTTGGAGAGTAAATACACAACATTTACAATTTTAATACGACGTTTCGCTGATAAAGACATCCAGCATCATCGGGCAATTTGCCAGAATAGTGAAGACATCCACCTGCTTCCGGTGACGCATCACTCAACCCATCAGGTGCAGAGATAAGAGGCGGAGGGGAGGAGAGTGTGTTCTAATTATATAATATATTACTAATCAGGTAATTAGCATGTGTTTCTTCTATAAGTAACGCAGTTGTAAGATGTATTACTTAATAATATGCTTCCAGGCCATACTAAGCCTGGAGCTGTCAGAGCGGTTACAATTATTTATATTTCTCTCAATTTCAATGGATTCTCAAATTAGTCTCGCCTAGTAATAATTAGTTCTCCACAACACTTCAACTTTATCAAAATCAATTGAGTGTCCTTGTTGACAAGTATGTTCTGCAACTGCCGACAGTTGTGTTTGAGAGCATTTAATATTTCTTTGGTTATCGTTTTAGTCGTATGCTACTGTTATGTCGTGTCTAACCAATATAGCGAAAGCCTACAATTGCATTGTTAAGAGAGGAAAGAGCTGTACAAAGGCACGTAGTTATTGCGCACCCTCTCAGTGTATATTATTAAGATAATTTGTTTGATTTAAATAACCTTATGATAAGCCATTTCGTTGAATTATCGTTTGTGACCAGGTTGCGTCTGAAAAGAAGCTAATAGCTCAGTAGGCCTTACCTGGTAAGATACATATAAAGTCACGTATAAAGATAAAATAATAAATTAAATAATAGCATACTACGACGTTTCGATTGCAACACGAGCAATCATCATCAGGTATAAAAGAAATAGCAACAAAAATCTAACCAGAAAACTATAGACAGACATATAAGCAAACAGATATCACAAAGATACACAGAGAGAGAACACGTATCGGCACAAAGAGAGAGATCGTCTCTGTGACGAAGCCTTAAATAGAGAGAGGGGGGCGGGGGCGGAGAGAGGGAGGGGGCAAAGAAAAAATTAGCATGTCAATAAGTACGACGACGTGTGGTACGGTACGCAAGCTTGAAAATTACGAAGACGACGCGTGGTACGGTACGCAAGCTTGAAAATTAGGTGAACGGG
Source organism: Entosphenus tridentatus (assembly GCA_014621495.2). Classification (NCBI taxonomy): domain Eukaryota; kingdom Metazoa; phylum Chordata; class Hyperoartia; order Petromyzontiformes; family Petromyzontidae; genus Entosphenus; species Entosphenus tridentatus. Next base: position 205,085 of record JAAXLI020001251.1, on the reverse strand, counting down.
AGGGAGACACACTAAAATTAAATAACCTAGCAAATAATCGAAATGTAATGTAATGCAACACAGAGAGTCGGTCAACACACAATTAACACATAGCCTGGTTGATTACGTATTTCAAAGATTGCTAAGTTAGAATTTAAGTGTGAAAAATTCCAAAGAGAGGACACAGGCAGAGAGAGAAAACAAAAAACCCAGAGAGGGAGAAAAAAGATAAGCTTAAAACTTCCCCGTAGAAGTGGTTCAATCTTAATTTGGAGCTTTCGTGACTGCAGGGATTACTCTTTGGTTCTTTCGGTAAAGTCACGTATAAAGATAAAATTATAAATTAAATAATAGCATACTACGACGTTTCGATTGCAACACAAGCAATCATCATCAGGTATAAAAGAAATAGCAACAAAAATCTAACCAGAAAACTATAGACAGACATATAAGCAGACATATCACAAAGATACACAGAGAGAGAACACGTATCGGCACAAAGAGAGAGATCGTCTCTGTGACGAGGCCTTAAATCGAGAGAGGGGGGGCGGGGGCGGAGAGAGGGAGGGGGCAAAGAAAAAAATAGCATGTCAATGAGTACGACGACGTATGGTACGGTACACAAGCTTGAAAATTAGGTGAACGGGAGAGAGACACACTAAAATTAAATAACCTAGCAAATTATCGAAATGTAATGTAATGCAACACAGAGAGTCGGTCAACACACAATTAACACA
>JAAXLI020001251.1:177885-199369 GCA_014621495.2 Entosphenus tridentatus | reverse complement strand
AAGAAGAGGTCGTTTATGCAGATGTAACATCACTATTGTGAATGACCTTTTTGTACATGTTTTTCTTATATTCACAATTCAATTCTTACATGGTAATATGCATTCACTCACATTAATATGCAGTCACTCTCACACGCTATTGATGCGTCTAAATCATTTTTGTGATGAACATCAATGAAGTTGATGGTGAATTGAACATTTCTTGATCCTGTGGATCGTCTGCAGATTCTTTCAAGTTCTTCAATTGTTTCACACTCAATAATGCATGCGATTGCCTGCCGGTGCACCTTTCAGACCACATTAATATGAATCAGTGAAGTAGTATTGTGATCGTAATGCATAATTCCTTGTGATTTGGATCCTGTTATTAGTACGCCAGCCTGATGATTTGTGAACCATGCATATAATGCATCGGCCAAAGTAATTCCTTGTGAATCGCCTTCATTAAGTGAGTTTTGTAGACTTCCAACGAGAAGTGTTTCCTCATCATAGGCTATTGAGAATGAGTTGTTGAACATAATGAAGTCGGTTTTTTATATGACATCGAAATGTTTGACTTCCAGATATCCATTTTCTGGCATTCGATATCCTACATTGGCAACTTTTGCTAATCGAATGGTTTCATACATTTTTATCACCTGCAATCAAGTTAACGTTCAATGTGTTTGTAGTCCATATGCTTGGTGGAAGTATAACAGCTCTTACAATATTTGCCAACACCATTGCACAACATTGAATATCTGCATTGTCCCATGTAAACACATGTTCATTTGCTTGATGCCATGCAGCGCGCACAATTCGAGATTTTGCATTGATTGCCATGTAAGCATTTGCAGGTTCTTGTGGCTGATTTTGCACCACTGGTTGTTGAGTAGGAATAGCAACTGAATGTGCATCAGTGATGTTTGCTTTTTCCTTGTTACATCGCGATAAAGTGGATTGTTTCAAATTAGCCAGTTGAGTGCATTGTAAACTTGTTCACGATTTATAGAAAATCCACATGTCATGTTGAGATTCGTAAGATGTTCTGTGATGACAACCATTCCAGTATTATCCATTGCTCGCGGAAGTGTATCACTAACTTCAAAGATGTCCATAGCAAAGAGCACTGCCTGTCCACGGAAGCCATAATGACTGAAGACTCCACTGAATTTGATGATCTTCACAAGTGGTATCACACTTGATAATAGACGTTGTTCTGGCTGTGTTGAGACTTGAATGACATCTGGTGATGTGTGTCTTGCAACGTGAACACATTTGCAATGTTTACTTTGATGACAATTCGTTAGGTAGATAGTGCAATGCATTTTCATTACGTTGTACTCTGTATCATTATTCTAACGAGCACGTATTTTTTTTCAAGTCTGGTCGCGCTTTGCCTCTTAATCTTCATTAACACGCTTTTCTTTGTACTTTTGCCGAACCTTTTGTAACCGTCGCTTTGAGTCGCAGTTTTTTTTTATTTGTGTTGCCATGATTTGTTGTTTGTTTAGCATTTGTCGTTGCAGTAGTGATTTGATTTATGTTTGATTTATTCGTTTCCATTTTGATAAGTTACGGCTTGAAGTCTGGACTTGGGAGATGAAAAGGGAAATTCAGCGTGTTTCAATAAGACGGACCCAATTTGAAATCGCTATATCTCTGCAACCACGAACCGCCCATGAATGAAACTCTTAACATCTGAAAGGGATGGCATAGAGTTTCTAATGATTACCGCTAGATGCCTCTCCCAGCGCACAAACAGCCCCTAGACTCAGTCATTCGCAAGACACACTGCCTCAACGTTGGATAGGTCGCACGAGACCCCAAGACTTGGCGCTACATTCTTGGCCCCCAAGATCCCCAGACATCCCACCCTGCGACTTTTTCTTGTGGGGATACGTCAAAGACCGTGTTTTTGTGCCACCATTAGCGACTAATCTGGATGACCTCAAAAAAGAATCATGACAGCGGTGATTCCAATGGAAGAAGACACTTTGAAAGGCGTTTGGGACGAATTCAACTATCGTCTCGATGTTGTCCGTACAGCAGGTGGTGGGCACACAGAGTATTTATAAAATTCTAGATTTGAAGCTTTCGTGACTGCAAGTATTCATATTATTAGGTTTTTTCGGTAAAGTCACGTAGGTAAAAATCTAAATTAATAAAAGTAAAATAAAATAAAAATAAAATAAAAAATAAAATAAAAAACACGATGTTTCGGAGACAACACAAGCTTCCGTCTTCAGGTGGAACCGTCACAGCACGCTTGCTGTGATCAAGTAAATGAGAGATTCCAAGGGATACTACCCCGTATATATACTGGTTTAGGGGAGGCGGATTGGCCAGGACCGGCCCACTTTTATTATTATGGTAAGATGCGGCTTGAGACTACGGCTAGTCTACATAACAAAGGACTTAGCCTTTATTATGGTAAGGTGCGGATTGACACTACGGCTAGTCTACATAAGAAAGGACTGAGCCTTTATTATGGTAAGGTGCGGATTGACATTACGACTAGTCTACATAACAAAGAACTGAGCCTTTATTATGGTAAGGTGACAGTAACTCAAGAATAGTTGTCTGTTAAATACGATGGTCCAAATATGTGTAGTTAAATCTTTTTTGCATGGTTAATCACAACTTTCCAATGATTACTCAGTTTGTACCCATCATCACGGTTGAAATTATGTCTGTGTTTGTATATTTGTATGGCTTCGTGTACAAACCTTTGATGGTAGCCAGGAGGTTTGCAGAGTACCTTGGTCTCGGAAAAGACAATTTCATGAGAGCCCACAGAGTTGTAGCAATGATCGACAACGGCCGAAGAATCAGTTCTGCCGTGTTTCAGATCTGACTTGTGCTCGTGGATACGATCAGAGACATGCCGTTTCGTTTCTCCAATGCAGCAATCACCACAAATGCAACTCAGCTTGTAGACTCCAGGATACTGTAAGTCAGGAACGACATCCTTCACAGATAGAATCAGATCACGGATTTTATGCACTGTACTGAATCGGACTTGGATCTTATGTTTGTTTATAATTTTTTAGATCTTTTTGGTCACGCCTGCTATGTATGGCAACGTGATAGTTTTGATCGGAGTTTCATGTGGCTATTTCTGTATGGTGGGAGAAACAGCTTGGTGGATGGTGCGGTCAGAGTATCCATTCATCCTGAGGGCCCGATGTGCATGTCTTAATTCACTGGCCAGGTGGTGTTGGTCAGAAATGCCATGAGCTCTGTGGTATAGCGTTTTGATGAGATAATTCTTTTGAGATGGGTAGTGGTGGGAATCCGGTTTCAAGTAGGAATCTGTGTGGGTGGCTTTCCTGTAGACAGAATGTCCCAAGGATCCGTCAGGTCTCCTCTCAAACAGAATATCTAAGAATGGTAGTTTACCATCTTTTTCCACTTCCATGGTGAATCTGATGGATGGGTGTCTGGAATTGATGTGGTCCAAGAAGTGGTTCAATACTGGGAGGCCATGTGGCCAAATGACGAAAGTGTCATACACATACCTCTTCCACAGGGAAGGACGCAGGGTGGATGTCTGGATGGCATCTGATTCAAACTTTTCCATGAACATGTTGGCTATCACTGGTGACAAGGGGGAGCCCATAGGGGTATCCTCATTCTGTTTGTGGAAGGTGCCATTCCAGGTAAAATAAGTGTTGGTGAGGCAATGCCTAACCAGCGCAGGTACATCCGAATTCAATCCATGTTGGACCAAGTCCTCAATTATTGTTAGGGTGTCCGGTACTGGGACTTTGGTAAACAAAGATACTACATCAAAACTGACGAGGATGTCATCAGGAGATAGTACCATGTCCTTGACCATAGAGACTAATTGGGTTGAGTTGAGTACTGCCGAATAGGTCTTGCCTGTGAAGGGAAGCAGAGTATCTGATAGAAACCGGGCTAGTTTGTAGGTAGGAGAGTTGATCGTCGACACGATGGGTCGTAGCGGGGTGCCTTCTTTATGGATCTTGGGAAGACCATAGAGTCTGGGAGGTCTTGCTGCCGATGGTTTTAGAGAGGGACGTTTGGTTGGTTCGATTAGGGAAGTCGAACTCGTGATGATTTTGTTAGTTTTTGTCGTTAGGCTGTTAGTAGGATCGTTTTTAATTTTGGAGTAACTCCCATCATTAAGTAGGTCCAGGATTTTGTTGTTGTATGAATATTTATCCATGATGACCGTGGCATTGCCCTTGTCTGCCGAGAGGATGACTATATCATCTCTCTTTTTTAGGTCCGCGAGTTCAGAGCGTTCGTTTTTGCTAATGTTACTAGTGGGTTTCTTTGCATTCTTAAGAATAGTGGCTATGTCAGCTCTTGCTATATCCACACGGATGTGTCCTATGCCTCTGAGGGCTATATCAATCTGAGAAATCACATCCTCTACTGGTATATATTTAGGGGTGACGGCGAAATTTAGTCCTTTGGCCAGTACCGTTTTTAGATTGTCAGAAATTGGGATGTTACTCTGATTAAAAACGGTCTTGTTAACATGCAGCTTTGTGATGTGTGGCTCTAGTTTCTTCTTAGACAGGAGGTTGAATTTAGAAATCAGGTTAGCTTTGCATTCGGCTGACATTGAGTCAGCAGAAGCAGAAGTCATGTTATCAACGTGGTTCCAATCGGAAGTTGACATTTTTTGTGTTAACATTAAATGTATTTGTAAGAGAGTCTTGTCTAAATTATCGAGTTCTGATCGGAGTAACCTTATTCTCCCCGAGATTAGTGATAGGCTAGCTTTAAATAAAATCTGTTTAGAGTTCGGTGAGGACACAGCAGCGGATGTGAGTGTGAAAGCGATGGGTATTACCTTATCTTGGCACCTCTTGAGGAAGGCCAGCGTCTCGAGAAGCTGTGACTTCTTGTCTCGTTGTCTGTTAAAAACTCTAACAGATAGGTGGAAAAACTTGATGACTCATTAAACCGTTTGTAACTTTTTTAAACATGTTGCCATCGGGGACCGGTGGGGGCTGGCACAGCGGGGAGAGGGGGGGGTGTGGCGTGCAGGGACGAGTGGGGCTGGAGAAATTAGCATGTCAATGAGCTTGAATTAGTAACCGTACACCAAGACGACACGGGTGGGTGAGTGAAAATCATAGCAGTTTAAACTTGACTTGGTTTATCACGTCCTTCCAATGATTGCTAATTCTGAATCCATCTTCTCGATTAAAGTTTTGTCTGTGTTTGTATATCTGGATGGCTTCATTAACAAATCTCTGATTGTAGCCCGAGGGTTTGCAGAGCACCTTGGTCTCGGAGAAGCCTTCATAGGTGCTCGCTAACAGTAATTTTCCCAACAGTCTGTTAAGGCTATGCGGGGGATCTTTGTATTTGTGATGGTCGTGGTGGTGATGGTGGTTCTGATGATGGTGGTCATGATGATGATGGTTATTATTATGGAACATCATCATGATTAGAATGATTCTTCTCATGTCTCCTGGTCTGTGCCTCTTGGTTGGAACCCAGGCCGGGGCCCCCACGTGTGGCCAAGAAGGCGTCTGTAGCTGCAGAGGGCGAGTCATCGACTGTGACAATAGAGCTCTGCACTCCGTGCCAGACGGGATCCTTTCCAACACGGAGTTTTTATACCTGTGGAGAAACCAGCTACACATCTATACCCTATGCACTGGGGGTTGATCGCAGCTACAGATTCTTAGGGTGATTGAAAGCTAAATCTAATATAGCCATGTAAAAAAGGTGAAATAAACTTTACAAATTAAAATGTACAGGAAATATCTGTACATGTGTAGTGACACAGCGCCGACTGCTGTCCAGCAGCGGCTACTGTAGTGGACAGTTTGCGCACATGCCATTGAGCATATACATGGGTGTGCCGGCAGGGCGGAGGAACTGGGTCAAGGGTCATGGAATACCTCATAGGAAGGCCCCTGGAATCCTCTGGTCGGTTTGAGAAGGGAGGCACGGCTAGGGCGGAGCCAAGCCACGGAGAGCGAGAGCTCCGATCTGCCGGTTACTTTCACACGCACTTTCACGCACACACAAACACTCAATTCCAGTGTGAGGCTAACTCATTACATCTTGCGGAGGATTGATCCGCTGAACAATATATTTCTGCGGTTCAGTTGAAAGTACGAGTTTGCTTTTGAAGTCAATATTGTTTTTTGTTATTTCATGGAAGCTGGTTCATAAGTGCAGGTGTTCGTAAATCGAGAACTGGTTGTACATAATACAGTCGGTGTGTGGTGTGTGCGCACATGTTTATGTGTGTGAAAGTGAGTGTGATTGACAGCAGAGGTGGCATTATATTTTCATCGGCTGCGTAATGCTGTGTGGAAGCTACCTTGTCTGTCGCTCCGCATGAGGCTTTGGGTCTTCTCGGCCACAGTCATGCCCTCCATTTCCGATGCTTGTTAAACGTGGGTCCCTCTAATGGAACACCTGCGCCAGTTAGAAACATTCAGGATGGCCTGCCTTCGATCGATGCTGGGTTTAACCAGGCTGGATTGTGTTGAGGAGCTCACAAATCCTTGAAAGATCTGAACACATTCCCATCAGTGAGCTCCTCTGGCAGGCAAGGCTGCGTTGGCTGGGTCATGTAGCCCGCATTCCCAGCCACTGCATGCCCAAACAGCTTCTGTTTGGCCGCATAAAAGGGGCTAAACTGTAAGAGCCATAAGACAGAAAGTTAATTAATTATTTCTGCGCATGCATTTGATGTACATTTGTCATACATTTGTTTACAGACTGGGCATACATAACGTCACTTCCGGTCTGACTATAAATGGGATGTTACGAGAAGAGCCGGGTGGGAAGCGAGTGGACACAGTCTTTGACCGTGCAACAACGTAATGCAGTATGTGAATAGGCGAAGATATAACTTTAGAAATCGCTCGTTTTTGTGCAACTAAGAAATAAAGATACAGTTTTATTTAAGACACCTCAAACACGCGTCAGACTTATTACTCCCACAAGTTAAGACGTAGCTTATGTTTTGGTACAAGAAAGTTGCGCCTGCATAAGTCAAATACTCTACTCACGTGAAAGAAAGCCGTGCAAGAAAGAAGAGAGAACACTCTTCACGTCTCACCAACAAGTAAGCAACAAGTTCGTTTCTAAGATGAAAGTACCATTAAGTTTGTACGAGAGAAGATTGTTACCAAGAATAAAAGACAAGCAAACGTTAATGAGTTGCTGAAGCCTGCTAGCTACATAAAAATAACTGTGAGCTGTATTCACTTTGACAAGCCAAGACAGTGCATATTTTAGGAACGGATCTGCAAAAGTTATTTCCTTGAATAACTCCTTGGAACCCGATAATCACCGGGTGATATGATGCCATCCTGCGCGTCCAATGGAGTGCTTTTTACCGGACGTTTTGAACGCTCTGGCCGTTATGGAGGGCATCACGTCATCCCCCTCCCCCCCGCGTTCTTCATCTCTGATTCACCGGTAATTTCCTAGGTCGCTCTGTCTCTTAAATCATCCTTCTCTGTGCTTAAGGGTTTCCCCCCCACAGTGTGTGCCTCGGGGCACCATCTCCAGTGTCGTGTATGCTTAATCGCGGCCAGCCTGTAAAGCTCTATGCACCCCTTTAAGGAGACCGCCATGTAATCTGGCCTGGGGGGGCCCGGCCAATCTCCTGGCACTGAGAAACCGTGGGACATCCCCGCTAGGGGCCCCTCAGGTAAAAACCCATAGTACCAGGTGACCCCCCCTCCCCCCCCCCACGAGACCCTACGTGGTTGCATGTGTGTGTTTAGTGGGGGTGTGCGTGCGTTCATGTGGAGGGGTGCATTGGTGGAGTTGATCCGCAGCCATGGCACCACATAGCCCCGTGAGGTGCCCGTTGTCGTATATGTTGGGTCTTGAAAAATTTATAAAAATTATAAAAATTAAATGAAAAGGACAAATACGTAAATATCCGAAATTATGCAAATGTGTGCAATTGTATACATGCATTATGCTAATTGGGGAGATAATCTTATTAGGCTATGCAAATGTATGCGATTACGCTAATGTGTGCAGTTATGATAATTAATCTTAGCTTCGTTGTTTAGGGTCCTATTATCATTCAGGATAATAGAATGATTCTCGCTTTAACATTTTCTGATTATGTATTCGTGTGTTGATGTCAGGTCTCCAAATTAAATCTCAACACAGGATACAGTTCTTATAATTAAGATTATTATGCATGACCTTAGGAAGGCAGCACTCAGACAATTTTGTGTTAAGCAACTTTAATTCCTAAAAAAAAACATAACACTCTAATATGTGAACTCTTATGCTTGGAATTTTTAACACAGTACTCTTGGAGATGTTCTCCTCATTGATCCGTACATTTAACCCTCAATGATTACGTTGTCAAACTGGGTAATCAGAACAATCGATTAATTCCTCGGAGTAACGTGAGCATATACGGCGATAGGAAAAAGTCCTTAAACATGCATGCGACGATATTCATACGAACGGCAATAAATAAACATATCCCGAAGGCAAAGTATGCGTCAATGAATTCATCAGTAAGATTATGCATTTAACGAATTGTCTTAAAACAATGGTGTGCGGCAGTGTGCCTGCTTAAGCAGATGCTTACCAATTGGCTAAGGCTTCATTAAATTCGCTGGCAAGATTCTGTGATCAAAATACAATTTTTACACAATATTCTCCCTGTGAGTGTATAGGTTCGTAATGTAGGTTTCTAAACGTTTAGTTTTCATCGACGAATTCACTGATAAATTTCATGCAATTAAAAATAAAAATAACGACTAAAATACTTCTAAACGACCGTATCCACGTAACTCAATGGGCAGCTGTGATGCCGCCACCGCGAAGCCGCTCGGCGGGCGCCCCATCTATGACCTCGCCACCACCAAGCGACGGGGCCGACCTCGCTTCCCCCTCACCGCTCCCCACATAAACACACCCTCACATAATTCCCCCCCCCCCATAGAGCTCCGAGGGGAAGTCACCTGGCTACAGGTTTTCACCCGAAAGCCCTCGTAGGGATAATCTTCACGGTTTCCTGCGGCCGGGGAATTGGACGACCTCCCCCGATGCTAATTCGCACCGCGGCGCTGTGACCAGTGTTAAGATTGCATGGTCATGGCAGGGGGCTGCCCAGCCACCGCGGTTGAAACGCACCCCCCACACACACGTATCAGCGAGGCAGGCAGGGGTCCACAACCACGAACTAAGGGGAAGCCAGAGGGGGGGGGGGCGGCTGATTGGCGTGGCGGTGTGCTCGGGAACCGCCGGCGCGCCGCAGCACGCAGCGAGCCTTTGTCACGGAAGCCGCGGCTGATTGGCATAACATAGGCGCCCGGGGGCCGCCGCCGGCGCCTCGGCCGGTGCGCGCCCATTGTTAGGGAAACCGGGAATGCGGCTTAACGAGTGCGACGACCTGATTGGCCGAGAGGGCCCACGGGTCGGAGGCCTTTGATGTGGAGTAACGATAAAAGGGGAGTGCAAACAGGGAGAGGGGGTCATGCTCCAGAAGTCAACCCCCGGGACGGTCTGCAGTGCGGCCACTCGAACGTCCGTGTGACGCGTCGAGGTGAGCAGTGAGGACGAAACCAATGGAGCGCCGTAAGCATTTACCTGTGAGTAAGAGGAGAGAGAGTGTTAGGATTGAGTCTAGTGAAACTAATACCGCGTAGAGTCCATCTCATAAGATAAATCGGGTACAGACCCTCGGGGGAGAATGTAGGCCTGCCTTGTCGATCCATACTGACGTAACAGTAAAGCGCAGTCGGCCGATAATAAATAATTAATAACCCATCGCAGCCTCGTGTGGTTTTACGAGTGGGTGAAAGCGCGTGGTGCTGTGTGTATGTGTGTGCCCTCGTAACGTGCGTGGTCGGTGCGTCCACGGGTACCCGCTCCGTCTGTCACCGCGGTGACTTGTGCGGTGTGAGGGCTCACACCCATCATAAACACCTGTTCCATGGTCCCTTTAAACGAGCATTCTTGCCCGCTCAGGTGCGAGCAACGTCATTCGCCCTCCGACCCCTGACCCCCCGTTCAGAACATGTGATTGGCGGAGAGGCAACGCAGTGTTTACAGGCGTACGGAAGCCGGCGAGTGTTTACAGGCGTACGGGAGCCGGCGACGAGCCATGCCTCTCACGCGCGCTCGCGGAGGTGCGGACCAGGGAGGGGAGACGTCGAGCAATGAGCCCAGCGGCGGCAGCAGCTATTCGCAGACCAGCGAGAGGTCGGCAAATGGCGGGACCCCTGCAGTCAGCACGCAGCAAGGAGAGGCCTCGGGGGCCAGCGGCCCCAACAATGTGGTGTCAGAAGTCGTACGAACCCTCACATCTTCACGGGAAGGTGGCGCGTTACTCCACGCAAAGGTAAGGCATGTGTTCACCGGCCAGGGGACCCCTACATGGAAAGCGTTTTCCCGCAATATCATAGGGGCTAAAGAGCTGAATGGCTGGTCAGACGCGCAGGCGTTGCGACAACTTACGTTGAACCTGGATGGGCGAGCAGCCGACTTTGTAGAGGCACTACCCGAAAGCGCGAAAACCCAATTAGAGGAACTAATGCGTAGACTAGAACTGCGTTTTGGCACACGCAATGCGATATGGGCAAAGACGGCCTTAGAGGCGCTCCGACGCCAACCCGGCGAGGACTTCCGAGACTACGCTGAGGACGTGCGATCACTAACCCGGATTGCCCTTCCAGAGTTCGCAAAGGAGGTCATTGACGCCCTAGCTGCAGACAAACTGCTCAGGTACCTAGCTCGCACCGCGTGGTGGCAGCCCAAAAGGGGTAGTGCAGGCCTCCCCTTCGATACCCTGGTCGAGCGCGCACTTGAGTGCGAGGAGCTCTCCAGGGAACGTGCGCAGCTCCGAGGGTCGGAACAGGAGTGCACCGTGGCGAGCCTGATCCCGGACGAGGAGGAGGAGGATGAGGAGGAGCCCGCCAACCCAATAAAGAGACGAGCAAGAGAGCCCCAGAGACCCCGCGAGACAACCCCGGGGTGGGTTGCCGGGTTACAGGCCGGCATGGGAGATATGATAACCCAAGTAGGTGAGAGGGTAACCCAAGTAAGTGAGAGGGTAACCCAAGTAGACAAAAAAATGAGCCGAAGTATGACCAAGCTGCAGTCCTCCTTTGAGACCATCCAGTCCGAGGTGGGGGAACTAACTGGAAGGGTAGCCCGACTAGAACTAGGGTCTGGGCAGTGACGTACTGGGGGGAGAGGAAGTGGGCAAGGGGCCCGCTACGGAGCCACCACCCTTCCCCGGGCATGTTATATGTGCGACCGTCGAGGGCATCTCATAAGAGATTGCCCTGAGCTCGCCCGTTCTAGGCAGGCGTGGGGGTTAAACTCCAACGCCCCCTAGAGCGTGAACCAACTAGGGGTGCAATCGATGCGGTCCCGATACAAATGGACAATAATGAGAATAATGGCGAGCGAGTGACCTCCACACAGATCCCACCAACAACACCCAAGAGCGCGGTGACTCCTGGCGACTGGCTGCGGGAACGGGTGGCGGGAATCACGGGGGCTACGTCGCTGGTGGAAGGGCAGGTCAACGGGCGGTGTACCCAGATCCTGCTGGACACGGGGGCGGTAGCCTCACTCGTAAGTGTGGCGCACTGCAGCATGATCGGGGTCGATGTGAGCCGCCTGCAGGCCCCGGACCGTGCGCTGCACACGGCAAGTGGAGCCGGAATGGGGCTACTGGGGAGGGCCACCCTAGAAGTCCGCATAGGCAGCCAGGTGTGCACCCAGGAATTCTACGTTTCGAGTGTGTTGTGCCACGAGTGTATTGCAGGTACCGACCTCCTGGAAAATCCGGGACTCAACGTGCAACTCCGCCAGCGGTGCGCCACCATGGAGAGCAGCGGGGAGCGGATACCCTTCCTGGGACGAGAGCCAAATCGACCCCTCTTCACACCCGTGGCCGCTACCCTGGTGACGGCCGTCACCATCGGGCCGCTCACCAAGATGCTGGTACCAGTGACCACACCCTCCACCGACCCTGCGCACCGACCATCGGGTGAGGTAATGCTAACCTCCCACCCGGAGTTGGCGAAACGGTATGGGGTGGTGGGTTCAACCACGTTGGAAAACGCAGATGGGGGTCGATTGTTTATGCGGATGTTTAACCCTCACAGTACCCCGGCGACACTGCGACGGTGCACCTCGAAAGCCACCATACACCCCCTGCACGCACGCCACTCTGACGACTCGGTGTTCGCACTCTGGGCTGAGGACCCCGGTCGCCCCGAGGGCGACCAGGACCTGGCCTGGCGAGTCGGCCCGACTCCCCGAGCCGAGGTCGTTCCCCTGCTCGACACGTTACACGTACCTTGGGCAGATTTACCTAAGGGGAAAGCCGATCAGCTGCGCGAGTTACTGCGGGAGTATGTCGACGTGTTCAGTGAACACAACTCGGACGTGGGTCGGACAGACCTTGTTAAGCCACAAATTAACACCGGTGCAGCCCGACCCATCAAACTCCCCGCATACAGAGTAGGCGCACCTGAACGGGCCCAGATCAAGGAGGTGCTCAGGGACATGCTCCGTGATAACATAATCCAGCCCTCGGCGAGCCCCTGGTCAGCCCTGGTGGTACTAGTAACGAAAAAGGATGGGTCAACCCGGTTTTGCGTCGATTACCACAAACTGAACAAGGTCACCCTTGGCGACGCCTTTCCCATACCCCGCATCGACGACACCTTTGACAGCCTCGCCGGAGCGTGGTATTTTTCCACCTTCGATCTCGCATCCGGGCACTGGCAGGTAGAGATGGCGGCAGAGGATCGACCAAAAACCGCGTTCACCACCCCAATGGGACTATTCAAGTTTCGAGTACTCCCGTTCGGACTCACCAATGCGCCCGCGACGTTCCAGCGGCTGTTGGAGCTGGTGATGTGGGGCTTGCAGTGGGAATAGTGCCTGATTTACCTGTATGATGTGATAGTGTTCAGTAGATCTCTGTCTGAGCACTGGTCCAGGTTACGGGAGGTGTTCCAGCGACTGCGGGTGGCCCATCTCAAACTCAAGCCGCGTAAGTGTTACCTTGCACAGCGCAAGGTGGGGTACCTCGGGCACCGCGTCAGCAAAGTAGGGGTGCGCACCGATCCGGAGAAGGTACATGCCGTAGTGGATTGGCCATGGCCAAGGAACCTGACGGAGATCAGATCATTCTTGGGGCTCGCCACCTTTTACCGTCGATTTGTAAAGGGATTCAGTGAGATTGCACGCCCCCTTACCCAACTCACTTCCCCTAAGAACCCCTATCAGTGGACGGGGGCCTGCCAGACGGCCTTCACTACCCTCAAAGACCACCTCACCCACACCCCCACACTGGCTTTCTCCGATTTCACCACCGATATTATTTTGGACACCGACGCCTGCAGCAGCGGGCTGGGCGCGGTGTTGTCGCAGGTACAGGATGGAACGGAGCGGGTCATCGCGTACGCCAGCTGGACCCTGAGCAGGGCTGAGCTGAACTATTGCGTGACCCGCCAAGAATTGTACACTGTGATTTTCGCGTGTAAGCAGTTCCGGCCGTATTTGTACAGCAGGAAATGTCGCGTACGCACTGACCATTATGCTCTGCAGTTCCTTCTTACATTTAAGGGAGCCGCGGGGCCAGATGGCCCAGTGGCTGGCGCAGTTGCAGGAGTACAGCCTGCAAATCGAGTATCGGGCTGGTCGGACGCATGCAAACGCGGACGCCTTATCGAGGTGGCCCGCGGTGTGCGCCGAGACAAGGGTGGAGGAGGCCTGCCCGTGTTTCATGGGGGGACGCTGCCGGCGGGCAACGGACCCCCGGGAGGCCGTGGCAACTGACCCCCCCCCCGGTGAGAGAGAGTGCAGTATGAGCCACAGAGACCCCCACGGAGGAAGACGGAAGCCCAGCAGACTGCCCGACGATCGCGGAGTTCACGACTCAGGACCCAACGGACCACCCCGCCCCGATTGGACGGATCCAAGAGGACGTAGGCTGCGCCTTCCCGGGCCTGGACGACGAGCAGCTGAGACGAACCCAGCAGCGGGATCCGGATCTTGCGGCGGTGGAAGTAGCCTTACGAGAGAAGGACGCCCTGCCAGGACCCTGGAGTGGTTTGTACGGCCGGTTGTGTGTACAAAACGGGGTGGTACGGGAACTAACAGAAGCCGGCCAGCCGGGGTGCATATGTGTTCCCGCCCAGGTGCGACCCCAGCTGCTATGGCTGGTGCACGACCACCCGCTCGGGGGCCATGATGGGAAACGGCACAATCGGGAGACCTAGCGTCGCCAGTATCTCTGGCCCAAATTGACGCAAGACGTGGCCACCTGGGTACAGGGCTGCCGCCCTTGTCAGCAGTGCGGACTGAAACCGACGCGATATCAGGTACCCCTAAGGCCGTTCCATGTCAGCCGCACAAACCAGCTGGTCGGGATCGACCTACAGGGGCCCTTTCCGCGGTCCCATCGAGGCAACCAGTATATCCTCGTAGCGGTGGAGTATTTCACCCCCTACCCCGTGGCAGTGGCCATCCCTGATAAAACGGCCCTTGTGGTGGCCCGGGCATTCGTGGAGCATCATGTACTTAAGCATGGGATCCCAGAACGAGTCCTTACTGACCAGGGTAGCGAGTTCGAGGCCGAGCTGTTCCAGGCGCTGTGCCGAGAGTTCGGAATCCAGAAGGACCGAACCAGAGTGTACCACCCCCAAGTGAATGGTATGGTGGAGCGCATGAATCAGACCTTAGCGGGGAAGCTCAAACGTATGGTGGCCGCAAATCAATGGGATTGGGCCGAACACCTCCCCTATGCCCTATTCGCCTACACCACTACCGTACACACGTCGATGGGACAAACCCCGTTCTTAATGATGTTCAGCTGTGAGTCTCGTTTACCCGCAGACCTGCTGTTCGGCGTCCCTTCCCCCCAACCGGAGGAGGGGAGCCGCCCCGTGGAACACCTGATGGAGACCCTAGAAGAAGCCCGAGGCCGAGCATACCCACAAGGGGAAACCGCGCATCGGCGGCAAGAACAGGGCACCCGACCCCGAATGGAGCCCCCCTTATTCCTGACAGGCACTAAGGTGTGGCTACACACCCCTCGCGTCAGGGCCGGGCAGGTGGGGAAACTGACGACCTACTGGCGAGGACCCTGGACCGTGGTGCGGCAGATCTCCCCCTGGACGGTATTAATACAGGGCGGGGAGAGAGGTCAAGAGATGGTGGTCAACGTCCGCCGCTTAAAACCATGGAAAGCAGCCCCGGCGCGAGAGAACCCCGCCGCCCGAAGGCCCCGAAATCCCGGGGTACCCACACCCCCCGTGCTCGGGGGCCTCGCACACTACATGGGCCCTGCCAGGCCCCCGACCCCGAGACGTCCCGATCCAGTCAGGAGACGGCGCGGGCGACGGCCCCTAAACCCTTCTACTGCTGAGTTTGTGCCCCAGCGCGCAGGTGCCAGGGGACAGGGAGAGCCGTTGGAGTGGAGAAGGCTGCAGCAGGAACTCCAGACGACGGAGCCACCTGCCCCAAGACCAGCCACGAGGTCCGGACGGATCCCCCGGACCCCGCAGCGTTTCCTCATTAGCGCGGCCCAAGCAAGGTGCTCCAGTCAACCCGGGACGGGGACTGGCACCTCGGGGGGCTATGTGATGCCGCCGCCGCGAAGCCGCTCGGCGGGCGCCCCATCTACGACCTCGCCACCACCAAGCGACGGGGCCGACACCACTTTCCCCTTTACCGCTCCCCACATAAACAAACCCTCACACAATTCCCCCCCCCATAGAGCTCCGAGGGGAGGTCCCCTGGCTGGCAGGTTTTCACCCGAAAGCCCTCGCAGGGATAATCTTCACGGTTTCCTGCGGCCAGGGAATTGGACGACCTCCCCCGATGCTAATTCGCACTGCGGCGCTGTGACCTGCGTTAAGATTGCATGGTCACGGCGGGGGGCTGCCCAGCCACCGCGGTTGAAACGCACCCCCCACATATACGTATCGGCGAGGCAGGCAGGGGTCCACAACCACGAACTAAGGGGAAGCCAGAGGGGGGGGGGGGGGGGGTGGCTGGTTGGCGTGGCGGTGTGCTCGGGAACCGCTGGCGCGCCGCAGCACGCGGCGAGCCTTTGTCACGGAAGCCGCGGCTGATTGGCATAACAAAAGCGCCCGGCGACCGCCGCCAGCGCCGTGGCCAGCGTGCACTCATTGTTAGAAAAACCAGGAATGCGGCTTAACGAGTGCGACGACCTGATTGGCCAAGAGGGCCCCCGGGTCGGAGGCCTTTGATGTGGAGTAACGATAAAAGGAGTGCGCAAACAGGGAGAGGGGGTCATGCTCCAGAAGTCAGCCCCTGGGACGGTCTGCAGTGCGAACGTCCGTGTGACGCGTCGAGGTGAGCAGTGAGGACGAGACCAACGGAGCGCTGTAAGCATCTACCTGTGAGTAAGAGGAGAGAGAGTGTTAGGATTGATTCTAGTGAAACTAACACCGCGTAGAGTCCATCCCATAAGATAAATCGGCTACAGACCCTCGGGGGAGAGTGTAGGCCTACCTTGTCGATCCCTACTGACGCAACAGTAAAGCACAGTCGGCCGATAATAATAACCCATCGCAGCCTCGTGTGGTTTTACGAGTGGGTGAAGGCACCTGGTGCTGTGTGTATGTGTGTGCGCTCGTAACGTGGGTGGTCGGTGCGTCCACGGGCACCCGCTCCGTCTGTCACCGCGGAGACTTGTGCGGTGTGAGGGCTCACACCCATCATAAACACCTGTTCCGTGGTCCCTTTAAACGAGCATTCTTGCCCGCTCAGGTGCGAGCAACGTCATTCGCCCTCCGACCCCTGACCCCCCGTTCAGAGCGTGTGATTGGCGGAGAGGCAACGCAGTGTTTGCAGGCGTACGGAAGCCGGCGAGTGTTTACGGGCGTACGGGAGCTGACGACAAGCCATGCCTCTCATGCGAGCTCGCGGAGGTGCGGACCAGGGAGGGGAGACGTCGAGCGATGAGCCTAGCGGCAGCAGCAGCTATTCGCAGACCAGCGAGGGGTCGGCAAATCGCGGGACCCCAGCAGTCGGCACGCAGCAGGGAGAGGCCTCGGGGGCCAGCGGCCCCAACACACCAATGTTCTTTGTCATCAGCTAATAGTTTATGAGCCCTTATCATTAGTCTTATTATTAGTCCGGGTATGTGTTTCATGTGTGTGTAGTAGTTTGTCTTCTTGTTCAACTCTGTTGTGTTAAGCAGACGCCAGGCGATGCGTCGTGAGTGTGGGGGAGGGTCATGCGAACAGCTTCCTCGCCCTCTGGCTCTCTTTGAGGCAGCATCAGTTTTTGTCCACTGCTAGAGGAAGGGATTCGGCTCAATGCTCGCCGTCGGCGATGCACGATGATTCCGTAGTCAGATAGCGCTCACAGCTTGTTCGCTGGTTACCGTTCCTCATTCTTGTCTTGGTTCCCAGCTGGTGCTGGTCGGTGTGTGTGTGGGTCGAACCAACGGCGCTCTCGCTGGTGCTCTCTTCCTCACGAGCGGCTTGTCAGGCTCTTTCCCCTGCTGGATGAGCCGAGTCGGCACAACGCTTGTCGCTTGTCCGCTGGCAGCTGACACCCTTGCTCGGTTGCGCTCGGTGGCACTGCTGCGTGCTCTCTCTCCTGCTCCGTGCTCTCTGGCGGGGCATGATTGCGCGTGCAGCTGGTTCTCTCCGATTCTGGCTTGGACGACGCTTGGCGCTTTCCGCCTTTTCTCGAGGTTGATTGCTTGACGTTGCTCGTCAGTTCAACTCGAGCTGCAGCTGCTCGTGGGAGCTGGGACTCGCTCTCAAAACTAGTAAATTGTATTCGCACACTCTTAAACAACTGGGAAAGCTTAGTACAATACAACTTATCACGATCCTTGACTTTGCAAGCGACTAAAAACATCAGGATAACTGTAGAATAAAACTTTTAGCGATACTGTCGGTCCATGCCGAACTCAGCACCGAGCATCACCTCGCCCCTCTTCTCTGCGAGACACCACCCATTGTTGATCTCGAGGCCATGCCGCGGAGTCTGCTCGCTGGTCGTAGCTCTTCTGTCCCTTGCAGTAGCCCTTGTAGTAGCTGACTGGAGTCTTCTGTCGCTGACTGGAGTATAGATGTATGGGCCGTGTCTCTGTTTTTATGTGAAAAATCTTTCCCCTCGGCTCGCCTTCTCACAAAGGACCGGAACTTCTTTTGATTTCGCTCTCAGCCTGTGACAACAGCTGTCTGTCCGGGGGAAGTGTGAGTGTTCTGATTTTATTAACGTAATATAAGTTTCATCAAAGCCTGGTTCCTGTCGCCTTCCTCGAGCCATTCCGCCATCAATGGAAGCAGCTGATACAGATTACCCCCACGTGTGTCCTTTCAATCCTCGAACCCTCTGCGTTCTCCTCCCTCTTCGCCCACGGCTGGGTGTGGCATTCTTTGCCTCTCACAGAGGGGTGTTGTGGCTTTTGAAGTTGTTTCCCGGGATTTCTGCTGTTTTACTCGAGTTATATTTTGATGTCCTGAGGTTAGATGTAACTAAGTTTCCACTTAAGCTTTCCCCAGAATCTCATTAGAAACCCCCCCTCCCTCTCTTTCCTTTGTTTTTTTTATCTCCTTTTATGGCTTATCTCTGGCTTGGTCGGTGTGGAGGGCATCTGCTCATGGGGGGGAGGGGGGTGTGTGCCTCGCCTTTTTATGTCCCATGCTCGCCCCGATCAATTGATAAAAAAAATATTGGAAGAATTATTCTTAATATCAATTTTGGAAAAAGGCCTATGTATACAACACCGTCCCCATCCCGGATTGACTGGAGCACCTCGCCTGGGCCGCTCCCACTATGTAGCGCTACGGAGTCCGTGGGGCTCGCCCAGCCCTCGTTGCCAGTTTCGTGGTGGTGCTGCGGTCTCCTCCACTCCAAAGGCACCTCAGACATCCGCGGGCTTAGGAACAAACTCAGGGGCAGAGGGGTTTAGGGGCCACCGCACCCGCCGGCTCCTGGCCAGGCCGGGGCCCCTGTACTGCGTGAAGCCATCAGGTATGGGGGGCGTGGGGACTCCGGGGTTTCGGGGCACATGGAGGGCGGGTGCCTCTCCCACCGGGGCCTCCTTCCATGGTTTTAATCAGCGGACAGTGACCACTGTCTCTCAGCCTCTCTCCCCACCCTGGATCAGTACCATCAAGGGGGAGATCTGCCGTACCACGGTCCAAGGTCCGTACCAGTAGGTGGTCAGCTTCCCCACCTGTCCAGCCCCTCAGCGCGGGTTAGACAGCCATACCTTAGAGCCCATCGAGCAGAAGGGGGGCTGCACTCAGGGGCAGGTGCCCTGCCCTTTCCGCTGATGGGTGCCCCCCCCCCCCCCTGTTGGCAGGCCCCACCATGCATTGCCACCGGCCCCCGCATCCCCGCGAGGGGGCCGATGGTGATGGCCGATGCCAGGGTGGCGGCCTTCAGCTTGAAGTGGGGGCGAACCGGCTCCTGTCCCAAGAACGGAATCCGCTCCCTACTGCCCTCCACAGTGGCGCATCGCTTGCGGGGCTGCACGTGGAGCCCCAACTTTTCCAGGAGGTCGGTTCCTGCACTAAACTCATGGCATAACACGCTCGAAACATAGAACTCCTGGGCACACAACTGGTGCTCGAGGCAGACCTCAAGGGTGACCCTCCTCAGCAGTCCCATCCCAGTGCCACTTGCAATGTGCAGCACGCGATCCGGGGCATGTAGACGGCCCACGTCAACCCCGATCGTGTTGCAGTGTGCTGCGCTCATGAGCGAGGCTACCGCCCCCGTATTCAACAGGATCCGGGTACTCCGCCCATTCACCTGCCCCCCGCCACTAGCTCCAGCATCTAGTCACCCACAATCGCCGCCTCTTTGGGTGTTGTTGTCGGCATCTGCGTGGGGGTCACTCGCTCGCCATAATCAATACAGTTTATTTTTGTTGGGACCCCATCTAGTGCACCCTTCGGTGGTCCCCTCTCCAGGGAGGCCATGGTGTTCAACCCTGGTGCTTGCCTAGCGAAGGTGATCTGGGGACAGTCTCTCATGAGATGCCCCCGTTGGTCACATATATAACACACCCGGCGAAGGGTGGTGGCTCCATAGGAGGCCCCCTGCTGACTCCCCCTTCCCCTCTCAGCGCGCATTTGTTTGAGCTCTGCCTCCTAATTGAAACAACCGCTCGGTTAGCCCCCCTACCATGGAGCGTAGCTCTCCCATCTCGGATTGGATTGTCTCAACTGTAGACTGCAGCTTGGTCACATTCCCGTATACTCGGTCACCTTGTCGTCTACTTGGGACACTTGGCCAGCTAAATCCCCTATGCTGGTCTGTAGCCCCGCCACCCATCCTGGGGCTGTCTCGCGGGGTCCCGGAGGCTCCCTCGCTCCCCCCCTCACCATCCTGGCAAGCTCCTCTTCCTCCTCTGCAAGAAGGTTGGCGATGACGCCCTCTCGTCCTAACCCTCGGAACTGCGCGCGCTCATTAGCGAGTCTCTTGCATGCACGTGCGCGCTCAACAGGGGTGTTAAATGGGTGATACAGGCAGTTCATATCTGGCTGCCACCACACCGTGCTAATCAGATAGTCCCGAACTTTCATGGCGGCGAGATCACCAATAATTTTGGCAGCGTACCCCGGGCGTGCACTCTGCGTTAGCGAGCACACATCCTCGGCGTAGTTGCGGAGGTCCTCGCCGGGCTGACGGCAGCGCGCATTTAATGTTACCATTGCCTCCTCACGGTCATACACACAGAAGCGTTGGCTGAGGCGGTGCATTACCTCTCCCCAATGCGCTTGTGCGCTTCTACAAAGCCGGCTGCCCACCCATTCAAATTAATATTCAGCTGTTGCAATGCTTGCGCGTCCGTCCAGCCGTTAGTATCTTTAGCATATATGATGTTAGCGGGCAAACTACTTCCATGACGGAATTACTTGGCCGATGAATGCACATCTTACCTTAGCTTGGGGTGGGGCGCCTCTATCCCTTGGAGGTGTGGGGGGTGGTACCACCTCTGACACCAATCTGTGGGGGCTGATGCCCACCTCCCCGCTCCCCGTGAGTGGAGCGGGGCGCGACGTCCACCCCCTCCACCCTGGCCTCCTCCTTGGCCGCTTCTTGCTGGGGCCCCCCGGCCCCCGCTGATTGGGGGGTCCCCCCCCCCCCCCCGCGCCAGTGCCGTCACTGAGGGGCATTGCTCACTTGCTGGCTCACCACCACCTTGGGGTAAGTATGCGTGCGGCGTTCCCCCTGCCCGTGCTGATTGTGCAATATACTCGTGTGTGAATCCGGACTCCGCCCGCGGGCAGGGAGCTAAGCCGTTTTGTCAACATGGCGAAAGGCCATGAGTTGTTATTTATGAACTCGCTGGCAGCCACAGAAACTCCGCAGCTGTTCGGATATTCATAATATAGGTGTTTGGGTCAGATCGCGTTATTTATAATTATGTCATAACCCTATGCAAACATGACCCCTTGTAAAAAGGTGTCAGTTTTGTTGCCAGATAGAAGGGTAAAAATCCAATTATATTTTTACTGGCAAATGAGGTTCCAATGGTGTAAATGCT